>JASDQU011025748.1:20081-33658 GCA_032191745.1 Picea mariana
AAGAAAACCCAACAAAACTTCCTTATCATAAATAACTTATACAATGTTCAAGAGATAACTCAAACCAATACAGAAAGTCCTCCCCAAGAGATGTGCCACTCTTCTTCTCCTCTCTCCAACTGGTAATTGCAACTTGCCTCATAAGAGAATGAGCAAGTGAGTTGTGTGTTTGAAGTGATGCGCTAGCCTCTTATTTATATCAAACAGGCACGTGTGAAAGGTCACAACTGGCAGGGCCGACCTCTCACTCTGGGTGGGTAAACCCACCTTTAAATAATTCTGGGTCTTCCATTATAACTGTTGGGGTCGACTTCTTATTATGTCCTTTGTAATTGTCCGATGACCAATCCGCAAAAGGGGATTTGGTCCTTATACAATTACCGACATGATTAATCCTCAATGGGGATTAATCCAATAACAATAATAATAATAATGACATGATTAATCCTCAATGGGGATTTAATCCAGTAATAAAATAATAATAAGAATGCTCTTCGCAGTTACATTATTTCAACAGTATCGACCAAGGAAAGAAGTCATTGACTCACACTTGAGCATACAAATGCCCCTGAGCCGATCATGAAGAACCATCTTCCGGTTTTCATTAGAGCTCTCATAAAGCTTGCATAGAGATGCCCACATCTCAAATGCATAAGCTTTCCCAGTCAAGTGGGGAATGATGTGATCCTGCACTGCATCACATATCGTCCTCTTTGCCTTGTTGTTCCTCTTCCTGAACTCTGCTAACAAGACGAGAGCAGTAGCAGCGGGAACAAGAACAACTGCTTGAACTATATCCCATAGTTCGAGGTCCTCCAAGACAAAGACAATCCTGGCCTTCCGAGGTGACCAGTTGCTAGCTCCATCTAGCCTATCCTCCACATGCATCTGAGATGCTGACATCACTATCGACTGTACTCAAACTGATGCTGCAACGGCAAAGGAACGTTGCCTCACTTCTGTCAACACATGTGTGAAAAGAGGCAAACGAACACCGACCTCACTCCTAGCAATATAGCTGTGAAACGAGGTCATGAAAAATCAGCCTCACTCCTACCACATAGGTGTGAAAAGAGACTGACGAAAATGTCCACAAACTCCTCTACAATACTCCACAAAAATCTGTCAACTAACTTCCACCAAACTCTGTCAATGGCTGTCCACAAAATCTTCCGAAAAGATGTCTAAAACAGCTTACTCATATGCTGTCCAAAACTCAACAAAAATCAGCCACCAAGCTCTAATACCATGAAGATTTTCCAGGTCCTATCAAGCTCCCAACTAGGTTTGTCTTTGACCTCAAGTTGGCTCTAAGTTTCAACTGTCTAACAATGGTTTGCTGCTGTTTTAGGACAACAAATTGTTCAGTAATTTCTTTGCTGAACTGTTATGGTTACATAGGTCATTTAGGTGCTCTAGCATGTAGTTTTTGTCACCAAGAGGTTAGCACATGCATACCAAAATATATGTAACACACCTAGAGATCTTTACTACTGAAAACACTGTAGTTCTAAACTCTAACATACATGAAAATGGACACAGGTATTTTTGGTCAACATGACCTTGGATCAAACCCCCCCGGGGAAAACCAATTTGGAATATGAATGTATATATAGGGAGAATAGAAGGTGGAATACAGCAACTACAATAAACAGAAGAAATTGATACAATAGCAACTTGATCCAAGCTGCAATACAACCCCAACTGAAGCAAGTGCGCCCTAGGAAGGTGTGCCATCCAAAAATGTTGTCAAGGCCACTGAACTGGAGATCTCTACCAACTCGAAGCTTTGATAAAGAAACCCTGCCACAGTACTCCGAAACTAAGATGCTTCCCTCTGAAACAAACCTCACTGCACTCTAAGCTCTGAAAGTCCTCCCTGCTGATGATGTGCCCTCCTCAACTGCGCCCTCCTCCAAGCAAGAACATCTCCACTAAATAAATGAGGACCTAAGCTTGTTGGTTGCCTCCATGGATAGAAACGCCGAAGCTTTCCTCAACCATGGCCTCAAACCCCATCCTCGTGCTGTAGTGTCCCCAAGGCCAAGCCCCATTGTAAACCAAGTTCTGAAAGGAATTGTCATTATGTTTTATAGGCTGGTGAGCCAAGTTCTTATAAGCTGGAAACTTATGTGTTTGTTAGGCCAGGGAGCCTAAGTGTTGAAGGCCAGGAGCCTGTTGTTGTACTTGTATGTATGCAAAACATTTAATAAAATATAAACACCGCCAGGTGCAAACCGACCATGATGAATGAGTGAAGGAGGACTGAGCATCCACAGAGTGGGCAAGAAATTAGGGGCTGGAAGGTGGGAAAGGGGCTAAGTGTTGAGCCTGGGGGCTAGGCCTAGGGGGCTTAAGCCTGGGAATAATATTTTAATATTATTCCAAAAGAACATGTGCATTTTATGTTTCATTTCATCCTAAGTTTTGGAAAGGGTAAGCGTGCAAAGGGGATGCATGCTGATGGAACGCATGCAGTTCCAAGGGTGACAAGTGTTAGCCCTGGTGCATGCAAATAAAACGGCCAGRAGGAGCCGTGAGAGGGGCTCTCCTCCATTCTACCTGACGGTCTGAAGGTAAACGATGGGACCTCTGCAAAAGAATACCCTGGTGCATCCCTGAAAGCCGAAAAGCCTGGGTTGACTTCTGAGATAGCCGGTACCACCCCTGTCTGAACAGTTCGAACTGGTGTTGACCCTGTGTGGATTGTTTGTCACGCATCCCCGACAACCAAAGCATGAGTCCATTCTATGCTGGCAAAGTGGGAAATAGAAGTGACCAGCCATTGTTGAACCTGTTGGGAAGCCCGTGTCTGTTTTCCCGTGAGTTGTTGTGACCACGCAGTGCTGGACTGCGTGGGGTCTGGTTGGCCAGTGGTGCAAAGCTCTCTCCAGAGGAGAGAGGTGATTGAGGTTGGAAGAACAGGTTGTTGGCCTATGAGTGATTCTCTCCAGGTGAGAGAGTGCGCGAAGGAAGGAGAGGACTCCTAGAAGGAACCCTGTAGCTGCCACAGAGCTCGGAGACTTCCGGTCCGGCCTGTTCCTGTAACCCAAGGCAAGGGAGATTAGCAGCCGAAGGACTGTCCAGGTGACAGAGAAGGTGTATACTCCTGGGGTGGAACAGGCATGTGGGGAATGAGGGTCTGTGGGCAGTGAGCGTGGGAGGTTCCTTGGAGAGAATCCTTTCCTTGTGGTTGTGTGTTGTTTTCCTGTAGCCTCAGCCTAGCCTAGATTTCCTTGTCTCGGGGTGGAGCTTAGACCCAGCTCGGGGGTGACCCACTGCTGAGCTGATGAGCAGTGTGGTCTAAGGCTGGGAGGTTCGTGGAAGGCCTGCACTTGGTTGGTGGATTCTACCACTGTTAAAAGATAAGTATCTGATTATGTTTTAATCATGTTTTGCATGACTCTACTGCTTATGATATCATGATTTCCGTTGTATATATGAATTAGTATGAAATGCTATTGATTGTTAATTATGGCAGTAACTCATATGAATACTCTGTGTAGATTGTGTTTATTTGTTTAAATGCATGAGATTTATAATACTTGTATGAGTTATGTGCAAAAGTGGTGTTATAGTCTTCTTTTAATAGCGTTTAAACCTTGGTAGCCAGAAAAGGGTGTGCTACAGTTATGTTATAGTCTTCTTTTAATAGCGTTTAAACCTTGGTAGCCAGAAAAGGTGTGCTACAGTTTGGTATTAGAGCCAAGGTTTCAACACTGAGCCTAGATGGGCCAGTGGAGCGGTCTTTGGACCCATAGTGCGGGGGAAATTGGGTCTGGAAAGCCAATTTCGAACCTTGGTTTGCCCCGAAGGGTCAAGGAGTTACTTGACGAGTTTTAAGCTCAGGAGGTTAGCAACGTGTGAAACCCCAGTCGGGATGGTCTATGGCCACGGGAAAATAGGTCTCCATAGCGATAGCGTTAGAACCTTAGGATCTGCTCGGGAGGGAAGGTGGACCCTCGTGACCGTCGGATCTGGAGAGTATGCGTAGGGTTTAAATCCCTTTTGAATCGCACAGGGGTGTGGGGATCGCGACACACGAACTCCCGAAAACTCTGAAATGCCGAAAAGATCTGCGCCGTTGATCTGAGGAGGGGATCTGACCGTCGGATTCCATGCTTGGATTGGACGTGGACGCATGAATGCGTACCACGTGCGAGTGAGTCAAAGAGACAGGCGAGAGTGGTGGGACCCGATGACGTCGTTAAAAGCGACGTGGACCGTCCTGAACGTACCACATGCCACGGTGGTGAAGGGTGACAACTGTACTATGGGCCCGGAGAATAAAGTAATTCGCGATTTCGGGGACTCGCGAGATAAGGCCATGGGAGCTCGACATTGAAACTCATGAAGTCGCGAAGCAGCGAGAACGAGAGGAGAAAAGTCAACATCGCTTCTCGGGGTTTCGTGAAAGGAAGGTACCAGGGTTGGATGCCACAACTCACGAAGGTGTGAATAGCGAAGGGTGCTAGCACTTAGCCCTAGACTACGGTCATGCGTAGCAGACGCTAGCAAGGAGGGAGCCATACCCGTGTCGCATCTCAGGTATCGACGGTTAGAGGAAATGAGTCGAGGGTCTTCGACTCACGAACTCGCGAGATCACGCGTTGCAAAAGGGTGACTCTGGTTACGAATATCTAACTGTGGGATCTTCATGGGCCGAAACCCAAAGTCCCGAAATCCCGAAGTGCCGAAAATGAAAGTTTCGAAAACACGAAAATTGCAGAACCAAACGAGGGCTCAGAAAACTTAATTGAATCAAAATGTCTTTCGTTCTAGTTCGTATTGGCTTATAAATGTTACAGATTGTTCTGAAGGAGCAATGGCCTGACAAACTTTGAATTTAATTGCACAGTGCGTGTGCAGAGTTCAACGGAGCTCAGAATTCCAGTTAACCAACGCAGAGTATGGAATGGGAAAAGGTGATGATTGCCTCCGAAACAGGAGATGAACGGGAAGGAAAGGATATCAATATGGGAGTGGAAGGATCGAACTCCAATGGGCACGGAAAAGAGATGGATAAGGAAGAACATATGATGCAACTCATCGAAAGATTGTAGAAAGATGCCCAGGCTCGCCTAGCTGATAGCCGAAAGCTCATGAAAATCCGGGATCGACAGGGTGAATTCAATTTAAAAATGTTGAAGAGCCTGGAAATAATAGAAAAGAAATTGGAAAAAGGGAGTGACACAAGCAGATCAAGAAGTGTCAGAACCCCTGAGGGGAGAAGGAGATCGAGGAGTGGTAACAGACATTACCGTCTCTCCCCGAAGCATTCTGGCAAGGAGACACACAGTAGTTCAAGCCCGTCCCCTACCAGAAAACATCAAAAATCTGGAAGGGAGGAATTGAAAGGAGAGATGAACAAGATTAAGCCTCCAACATTCGATGGAGAACATAAGGAGGAAGATGCCAAGACCTGGTTGCTTGGCATGAAGAAATACTTCCAACTACAGAATTATTCTGCCCATGCAGAAGGAAGAATTGCAATGTACCAACTGAAAGGAAAAGCATCCATGTGGTGGGATCAGTTTGTGCAGGTGCAGCACATCCGGGAGAAAGAGGTCACTTGGAAGGAATTTAAGAGGTATTTCGAGAAGAAATACCTTACTAAAAGATACTATGACAGAAAGATGAAGGAGTTCTTCGAAGTCAAGCTAGGTAGCATGACTATTGATGAGTATGAACGAAGTTTTCTGGAACTACTGAAGTATGTTCCGTTCATCAAGGACGAGGCTGTCAAAATTCAGAGGTATCTGAGTGGACTACCACCTTCCATTGGTGACAAGACTCAGTATGACAATCCTAAGACCATGGAAGAAACCATAAGAAGGGCGAAATGTCTATACGAACAGCAAAAAGAAAAGCCTAACTTTCGGAAGGCTTGGGATGACCAGAAGAGGATTAAGAAAGAACAGAGGCAGAAGGGAAACAGGCCTCCCTTTCTCAGAAACAGTCCTTGGGGACAGTCATCTTTTAGAGAGCCCAGGAAAGTTGAAGGGAGTGAGCAGATGCCAAG
Source organism: Picea mariana (assembly GCA_032191745.1). Classification (NCBI taxonomy): domain Eukaryota; kingdom Viridiplantae; phylum Streptophyta; class Pinopsida; order Pinales; family Pinaceae; genus Picea; species Picea mariana. Next base: position 26,104 of record JASDQU011025748.1, read on the forward strand.
ACCGCCACCTATGGAGTGTTGGGGCTGTAAAGGGAATCATAGGTACAGAGACTGCCCCCACAGAAAAGATAAAGCGAGAACTGTCCATACTGTTCAGCAAGTTGAAACAGTGGAGGATATGGGCAGCAGAATGCCAAGGATCTACGCAGCCCCGGACAACAAGCAAGCAGAATTTCAATCGCACATGATTGAAGTGGAAGGTACGATCAACAACCGACCACTTGTTATTTTAATTGATTCAGGGGCTAGCCATAGTTATGTAGATCCTAGAGTGGTGGAAAGTTTGCATCTAACGAGAAGCAAACATGAGAAGTCTTGGTTAGTGCAGTTGGCCACAGGGACCAAGAGGAAGGTCACTGAATTGGTTAAGTCCTGTTCAATGGACATGAAAGGAATGAGCACTAAGGCTGAATTGAACATTCTGCCTTTAGGCTCATACGATTGCTTAATTGGGATGGACTGGTTGGACCAACACCATGCCCTTCTGGATTGTCGTAACAAGAGGTTTACATGCCTGAACAAAGAGGGAAATCAGGTAACAGTCCAAGGAATTCCCAGAGCCGTGGCTGTTAGAGAAATCTCAGCCATGCAGCTGAAGAAATATTACCGGAAAGGCTGTCAATTATTTGCAGCTCAGGTGGAAGAAGCATCCCGAGATGTAGTCTCGAATCTGGAAGACCACAAGGTACTCAAAGAATTTAAGGACATATTTCAGGAGGTACCTAGACTACCTTCGAAGAGAGACATTGATTTTTCTATAAATTTGATGCCTGGAGCAGCTCCAGTTTTGAAGGCTCCTTATAGAATGAGTATGCCAGACCTGAAAGAGCTGCAATAGCAGCGCGAAGAGCTACTGAAGAAAGGTTACATTCGCCCCAGTGTGTCACCGTGGGGAGCCCCGGTCCTATTCATAAAGAAGAAAGATGGGACGTTGAGGTTGTGCATTGATTTTCGGCAGTTGAATAAGGTTACTGTCAAGAACAAGTATCCTCTGCCAAGGATTGATGATCTTTTTGATCAGTTGAAGGATGCGAAAATATTTTCGAAAATAGATCTCCGATCAGGATATCACCAAGTGAGAATAAAGGATGAGGACATTAGCAAGACCGCCTTTAGAACAAGGTATGGTCATTATGAGTTCACAGTGGTGCCGTTTGGATTGTCCAACGCACCTGCTGTTTTCATGTGTTTAATAAATGGAGTGTTCAGAGATTATTTGGACAAGTTTGTCATAGTCTTCCTGGATGACATCTTGGTGTATTCCAAGATAGAGGAAGAACATGAGCAACACCTGAGAATGGTGCTGCAGGTGTTGAGAGAACACCAGCTGTACACAAAATTGAGCAAGTGCTCTTTTTACCAAAGGCAGATTCATTATTTGGGGCACATGATATCTGAAGAAGGGATCGCTGTGGATCCTGAGAAGGTACAAGCCATTCAAGAATGGCCAGCACCAAGGAATGTGGCAGAAGTTAGATCTTTTATGGGTCTGGCAGGCTACTATAGGAGGTTTATAGCCGGATTCTCAAGGATAGCCCATTCTATCACTTCCTTGCAAAGGAAGGGGAAGAAGTTCCAGTGGACTGAAGACTGTGAGAGCAGCTTCCAGCGATTGAAGCAGCTGCTAACCAGTGCTCCAATCCTGAAGATTGCAGATCCAAATAAGGATTACGTAGTGTGCACAAATGCGTGTAAGGAGGGGCTGGGAGGAGTTCTCAGCCAAGAGGGATTTGTAATTTGTTATGAGTCCCGAAAGTTGAAGGAGCATGAGAAGAATAATGCCACTCACGATTTAGAGCTAGCAGCAATCGTCCACGCCTTGAGGAAATGGAGACATTACCTCATGGGCAAGAGATTCGAGTTGAGAACAGACCATAACGGTCTGAAGTATTTATTTGATCAACCGACCTTAAATGCCAGGCAAATCAGATGGCTGGAGTTTCTGTGCGAATATGACTTTGATATCAAGCATCTCAAAGGGAAAGAAAATAAGGTGGCTGATGCACTCAGCAGAAAAGTGCACGAATTACATGCTACATGCTACAGCCATTAGCATGTACCAGACTGAGATGAAAGACAGAATTTTGGACGCTGCAAATGTTGATTTGCAGTACAAAAATCTTGTAGCAAAGCTACAGCAGCGTGAGAGACCACAGACCAAGGAAAGTCACACCTTGGGAACTAATGGTTTACTTCTGTATAAAAACAGAGTGTATGTACCCAATGTCCGAGAGTTGAAGCTGGCAATTCTAAAGGAGATGCATAACGTGGCTTATGTTGGACATCCTGGATATCAGAAGACTGTGGCAGCAGTCAAAAGCCATTACTTTTGGCTGGGTTTGAAGAAAGAAATCGCTGAATACATCGCCAGATGTATGGAGTACCAGAAGGTTAAGGTTGAGCATAGGCACCCAGCAGGGTTGCTGCAGCCTTTACCTATTCCTGAATGGAAATGGGACGTGGTAACAATGGATTTTATCACAGGATTGCCCAGAACAAGCAAGTAGCATGATTCAATCATGGTGGTGCTGGACAAGCTTATTAAAGCTGCCCATTTTATTCCACTAAAAACCACCCACAGAGCAGCAGATGTTGCTGACATTTTCTTAAAAGAAGTTGCACGCTTGCACGGAATTCCTAAGACAATTGTGTCTGATAGAGACCCGAAATTCACTTCGAATTTCTGGAAAGGACTGTTCAAAGGATTCGGAACGAATCTGAACTTTAGCACAGCGTATCATCCCGAATTCGATGGATAGACAGAGAGAGTAAACAGAGTAATAGAAGACATGCTGAGAATGTATGTGATGGATAAACCATCAAGGTGGGAAGACTACCTGCATTTGGTAGAATTCGCCTACAATAATGGGTATCATGCATCACTGAAGATGAGCCCTTTCGAAGCACTTTATGGAAGAAAGTGCAACACTCCAGTGAGTTGCGATAATCCAGCTGACAGAGCAGTAGTTGGGCCTGAGCTGCTCAAAGAGATGGAAGATCAAATGATAAGAATTAAACATAATCTAAAAGTTGCCCAGGACAGGCCGAAAAGTTACACTAATAGTAACAGAACCCATAGAGAATTCAAAGTGGGTGACCATGTTTTCCTGAAAGTGAAAACTAACAGGGGTTCCCTAAAGTTGGGAAGTTGCGCCAAGTTGACAGCAAGATTTTGTGGGCCATTTGAGATCCTGGAAAGGATTGGGCCAGTAGCATACATGCTTGCATTACCTGCATCTATGACTGTACATAATGTGTTTCATGTTTCACTGCTTAAGAAATATGTACCTGATGCTAATCATGTTATCAATTGGAATGTGATTCAGGTGGAACCAGAAGGTGTCCTGCAAGTGCATCCTGTGCGCATATTGGACAGGAAAAGCAAACAGCTCCGGAATCGAGCTATAGAGCTTGTAAAGGTCCAGTGGACCTGGTACGGTCCTGAGGACGCGACATGGGAGCATGAAGAGGTTATGCAGGCAGAGTACCCGCATCTTTTTGAAAATTTTTAAAGGCTTGCAGAGACAGTGTAAGTTGCACTGAGGACAGTGCAAAAATAAGCGGAGGGGGATTGTAGTGTCCCCAAGGCCGAGCCCCATTGTAAACCAAGTTCTGAAAGGAATTGTCATTATGTTTTATAGGCTGGTGAGCCAAGTTCTTATAAGCTGGAAACTTATGTGTTTGTTAGGCCAGGGAGCCTAAGTGTTGAAGGCCAGGACCCTGCTGTTGTACTTGTATGTATGCAGAACATTTAATAAAATATAAACACCGCCAGGTGCAAACCGACCACGATGAATGAGTGAAGGGGGACTGAGCATCCACAGAGTGGGCAAGGAATTAAGGGCTGGAAGGTGGGAAAGGGGCTAAGTGTTGAGCCTGGGTGCTAAGCCTAGGGGGCTTAAGCCTGGAAATAATATTTTAATATTATTCCAAAAGAACATGTGAATTTTATGTTTCATTTCATCCTAAGTTTTGGAAAGGGTAAGCGTGCAAAGGGGATGCATGCTGATGGAATGCATGCAGTTCCAAGGGTGACAGGTGTCAGCCCTGGTGCATGCAAATAAAACGTCCAGGAGGAGCCGTGAGAGGGGCTCTCCTCCATTCTACCTGACGGTCTGAAGGTAAACGATGGGACCTCTGCAAAAGAATACCCTGGTGCATCCCTGAAAGCCGAAAATTCTGGGTTGACTTCTGAGATAGTGGGTACCACCCCTGTCTGAACAGTTCGAACCGATGTTGACCCTGCATGGATTGTTTGTCACGCATCCCCGACAACCAGAGCGTGAGTCCATTCTATGCTGGCGGAGCGGGAAATAGAAGTGACCAGCCATTGTTGAACCTATTGGGAAGCCCGTGTCTGTTTTCCCGTGAGTTGTTGTGACCACGCAGTGATGGACTGCGTGGGGTCTGGTTGGCCAGTGGTGCAATGCTCTCTCCAGAGGAGAGAGGTGATTGAGGTTGGAAGAACAGGTTGTTGGCCTGTGAGCGATTCTCTCCAGGTGAGAGAGTGCGCGAAGGAAGGAGAGGACTCCTAGAAGGAACCCTGTAGCTGCCACGGAGCTCAGAGACTTTCGGTCCAGCCTGTTCACGTAACCCAAGGCAAGGGAGATTAGCAGCCGAAGGACTGTCCAGGTGACAGAGAAGGTGTATACTCCTGGGGTGGAACAGGCATGTGGGGAATGAGGGTCTGTGGGCAGTGAGCGTGGGAGGTTCCTTGGAGAGAATTCCTTCCTTGTGGTTGTGTGTTGTTTTCCTGTAGCCTCAGCCTAGCCTAGATTTCCTTGTCTCAGGGTGGAGCTTAGACCCAGCTCGGGGGTGACCCACTGCTGAGCTGATGAGCAGTGTGGTCTAAGGCTGGGAGGTTCGTGGAAGGCCTGCACTTGGTTGGTGGATTCTACCACTGTTAAAAGATAAGTATCTGATTATGTTTTAATCATGTTTTGCATGACTCTACTGCTTATGATATCATGATTTCCGCTGTATATATGAATTAGTATGAAATTCTATTGATTGTTAATTATGGCAGTAACTCATATGAATACTCTGTGTAGAATGTGTTTATCTGTTTAAATGCATAAGATTTATAATACCTGTATGAGTTATCTGCAAAAGTGGTGTTATAGTCTTCTTTTAATAGCGTTTAAACCTTGGTAGCCAGAAAAGGGTGTGCTACAATTATGTTATAGTCTTCTTTTAATAGCGTTTAAACCTTGGTAGCCAGAAAAGGTGTGCTACACGTGCTCTCTCTCAAACTCTCCAAGTGAACAAATGAGTGAATGAGCTACTCCCTGCCCTTTGCGCCCCTCTTGAACCTCCATTAGGAAACATAAAGTTTGGACGGTTGAGATCATCCAATCTCATATCCAATCAATAGTTGAGATCATCCCATAATAATCTCACTCTCACCCACTTTGGGTAAAGTTCCCTAAGTTCACTTTATGTCTCCTAATTCACCCACAAAGTGAATTAATAGTCAATTAGGCTAAAATGACCAAATTTAATTTTTGACTTAAATCTCTTAAGTCAAAGTGAAATTAGACATAAAATACAAGGCACAAAGTACATAGTACTTCCCACATGTGTTTAGGAGCTCACAAACACATGGGGAACACTTCGCAAGGTACATAATCTCAACAGATACAACTTTGATTGTCACAATGAATCACAGTCGGGTACAACTGCTGACCAAATAACCCAAGAAGCGTCTTGCGAAGCCAAATGGCCTCACAACTTGCCAAACTAGCCGCCATATATTCAGCCTCGACGGAACTCAATGCAATTGACTTCTACTTCCTACAGAACCACGACACTACTGTCGAGCCCAAACTAAAGCAACATCCTGAAGCACTCTTCTTGTCAATTGCACTGCCTACCCAATCTGAGTCACTAAAACCTGTTGAGATTTGGGTACCTTGGAAAGTGGTCTCCATGTGTTTATGGGTCTCTAAACACAAAGGGGGAGACTATTACCCTTGTACTTTACTTTATGATTCTAATTTCACTTTGACTTAGGAGATTTAAGTCAAAAGTGAATTATGTCACTTAAGTCATTAAAGTGACAATTAATTCACAAAGTGGGTGAATTAATAGACATAAAGCAAACTAAGGAAAGTGGGTTTCCTAAGTGAGATTTTTGGATTAGATCTCACCCATTGATTAGACTTGGCTAGATTGGATCTAGGCCATTGATCTTTTAGGGTTTGGCCAAAGGAGGCTAAAGGAGGGTATAGTGCATTTTTGAGATTTATTCTTCACTTGTGAGAAGAGGAGAAGAGGAGGAGAGCTTGGGCCCATTTCTTGAGGAGAGGAGGGCACACTTGCATGAGGGTTTGAGGAGGAAGCCTTTGTTGAGTTGAGGAGCTTGCTTGGAGAGTTCTTCCATGGAGTCTCTTAGCCATTTCTAGGAGGAGAGCGCATGCTTGTGGAGGGAGGTGCATTTACTAGAGGAGGGGCGCAACTTGAGGAGAGGGGCGCACTTATAGTAGAGGAGGCTTCATTCACTTGTTGGAGGATCACTCATTATGTTGTGGCTTGCTCTAGAGCTATAGAGGGAGTCTTTATGAGTGAGGGCGCAAGCATCTAGGAGGAGGGCGCATTCTATGGAGGAGGGGCGCACATGCTAGAGGAGGGCGCACTCTAGAGTTTTGGGAGGGCACATCTAGCCGTGGAGAGTTCCCTATCTTGAGGAGAGGCCTCATTCATTCACTTAGGCGCATTCTTATGAGTAGAGGGTGCAAGTGTGAAGGAGGGCGCACCATTTGGGTTTTTTCTTGAAGAGGGGGTGCACTATCTCTTTGTGGGAAGCTTTCTTGAGAGGAGGAGTCTACTACAAAGGCAAGGCAAGTTCAAAGGCAAAGCAAATGATCAGGATAAAGACAAAGCAAGCAAAGAGAAGGAAGGCTCACCAAGGCAACGGGCGCCTTACTTCACAAGGCTTGTGGGGAAGTCTTCGAGGAACTCCAAGGCATCCGAGAGTGGTTGCTATTGTACCAGGTTCACTTGTATATGTTTCCTGTGTTGTACATCTTGCTTTGAGGCCTTCTATATATATATGCTCCAAACTGGTTTTTCCTATGGGGGGTTTTTCCAGGGTCATGTTGACCAAAAATCTATGTGTCAATTTCATGCATGCTTAGAAGTGTAGATCAGCATTTTAAAGTTAAAGATCTAGAGGTAGTGTTATTTGTTTTGATGTATATTGCATGTGCTAACATTGAGTAAAGAAAACACTTGCAAAGGCACCTCAAAAGGGCACTTAACCATCAAATATTGAGCTGAAAGTTTGATGACTGTTTGCTGTCCTAAAACATCAGCAAAAGACAGCCACGGAGTTGAAACTTAGAGCCATACTAAGGTCAAAAACAGACCTTAGATGGCAGCCTAATAGGACCTCAGAAATTCTACATGGTATCTGTTATTGCATGGTTTGTAGGAAAGGTCCAAAGAGCTTGAGTCAGGGCTTGAAACCGGCGTAACAGGAGCTTCCCCACCCACTGTCACCTCGATGGGGAGCTCTTTCTATTTAGGAGGGCAAGTCCAAGGGAGACGTCCCTAA
>JASDQU011025748.1:61012-80047 GCA_032191745.1 Picea mariana
AGAGCTGGGACTAAAATCCACCGGGAAAGGGATTCCTAGGCTTGGCAAGGCTAACATGAAGCCACACAGTTCAACAGGAAGGATTATCTTAGGAGCCACTTACGCCCACTGCTCATAGAATCTCATTCCCCACATTCCTGTCCAACCCCAGGAGTATACACCTTCACTGTCACCTAGTTTATCGGCTTCTCCATCTTCGATGAGTAAGTAATTTTTTTTTTTGTAAGTCAGTCTAAAAATCTATATTACTTGAAGGAAATATAATACAAAATGGGGATCTTGGTCTGCCTAAAGGAAACCAGACCAAGGGACCCTTACTGTTGTTCTTGATAATAAAAACTGGAGGTATTTGGTCTGCCAAAAATTGGAAACCAGACCATACCTCCCTTATCAATTCTGAGAAACATAGTCACAAAAGAGCTAACTAGCTGCTCCATTAAACACGATCCAAAGTATACCACAAAATTAACTACCAACTTCTACTTCCTGGGCATAACTTCCATTAAAGAAAACATAAATCATAGACATAAAGCTAAGAGTCACTACAACACCTGGGGGTGATCCTTCCCCCCACCCACTTGGCCCTTGTTGTCCTCCTTTGGGGAGACTGTTCTGATTCTTCTGATCTGGGCTAGTACTCCTTGTCCATCTGCGGGTGTAATGTCCATATGGTGGATGTATCTCAGGTAAAGGTGGAAATGTGAAGTCAACCACTCCTTCTTGATTTTATGGTCCTTTTCAACCTCCACTAACGTCTTGACAATAGTTTCTAGACTATTGAGTCGACGTTGTATCTCGTCGATCATTATTTTAACCTCCCGTTGGTCTTTCTGTCTCACCTCCTCCCGATCAGATTTTAATTTTCCAATCAACATCTTGGTAAACCATGCAGTCTCTACCGTTTTATGGTAGATGGTCTCCCTTGGACGCATAGCCCCCAGGTCCGTCACCCATTCATCTTCCTGCGCTATCTTTCCCCACTCTTTATTGCTCTGCTCCTCCTTAATTTCTTCTTCCCACTTGTTGATTGCTGCCTTCCCCTTCAGTGAGACCAGTGTATGGAAGGTGTTCTCCGACTCTCTCATAGCCTACTCGATCCTGGTCAACCGTCTCGAGCTTTCCGAGATATCCTTCCCCTGGGGGCTTCTCTTTCTCTGCGTATGCTTCAAGCATGCCATGTTTCTTTGTCTACCCGAGACCTTGCACCGACAATTCTCTCTATGCCTCACTCCACTCCTCTCCTTACCTGCTCTACTCCTGAGACTATGATTGTCCTTACTCACTAACACCTTCTGGTTTCACTCTTGTCTGTTGGTCCTCTTCTTATAACGTTCCTTCATCTGCCATCCTATACCTCCAACCAATTTTATCCCGAGGTGGTGAACTCGCCCTTCATGATTGGATGGTAAGGCTGGATGAGCCATGATTTTACGAGCTCTTCCCTGACCCTTGCCTCTATCCCTACTCGCATAGTATCTAGATGCTCTTGGCCTCATACTTGTCCTGGGGCCTGGTGATCCTTTCCTGGTTATCCCCATCTCCACATCTCTTAACTTACCATGAAATTCCGGCCTGCTACTTGGCCGTTCTACCTTGCTTTCTCCTCTAAACTTACTAATGTATCATACTTCCTTCCATCCACCCACCTGCTGACTATCGTGTTCCCACATGAAAACTGGTGACCAAGTGTTGTAACAACCATATTCCCCCTAGGTCCCACGTCGATTCGAGGGGCCTCATGTCATCCTTGATGTGACCCTCATCTCTGAAGTTTCCACCGTGATCTCGTACTGCCAGGTGGATGTAGTCTGATCTAAGTTTCCCCCTGGGGTTTCTGGTCCAGACCTCGTCTAGTTCATGTCCCTCCCTATTAACCCCCTCATTGGCTAGCCTATCCGCTAGCGCATTTGTCATCTTGTGAATCCATCTAAACTCTACTGTGTTCAGGGTTCGTAGATGTTCCTTGATTTTTTGTAGGGATTGCGCTAGACGCCAATGCATTTGAACCTGGACCACCTTGGTGCCATACTGGAGTTTCTACACAGTGTTGATAACCAGAGTCAAATCTCCTTCGACGATGGCATTCACCATTCCTTCTCTGCATAGAATTTCCAGGCCTAGTTCCAGAGTGCCAAACTCTGCTGCATTATTTGTTGAAATGCCTATGCTCCCAACATACAGGCGTAGGATTGTCCCTCCACTGTCTCTTATTACTCCACCAGCTCCTACCACCCCAGATTGCCTTTCATCGCCCCATCAAAATTCAGTTTAATGAAGCCTATCGGAGGAGGAGCCCAGGTACTGGCTCCTGTCTGGATCTTTGGATTTCGGGCCACAGGTATGCTACAACTCCACTCTTTTAGATAGAACAGTTCCAAAATTCGTAAGTCTTGACCTGTGTTTTGAATTTTGTAGTTGTTAAGGTTAAGGATCTGCACTGTTTCTCTTATTTGAGTTACGATAGTGTCCTTTATCCGCGTGGCTGGTTGGATTTCATTCTTGAAAATGCGCATGCTATGTTCCTTCCAAATCGCCCATATAACCATCCCCGACGTCATACCCCAACAAAGGTTCACCACCTCATTTTCACTGTACCTCTCTTTCTAGTTTTTTATTGTCGCTCTGATATCCCCCCTAACCTGATTCGACTGACGGTAAATCCAGGACACCCAATCCTAGATATCATTTGTATAGTTGTATTCATATAGGATATGATCCATCGAGTCTTCCTTTACCTCACACAGGTGACACCGTGAGGGACCTATGAAGCCTCTTTTTGTTAGGTTCTCCCAGGTCAATATCCTCTTGTGTAGGACTAGCCATTTGAACACTTTGATCTTTGGCCACTGAGGGCCCTTCTAGATCCTTTCCCAGTGTGGTAATGGGTTTTCTTGGTCTTGGCCTGCTATGTAATACCAAGCCTCTTTTAGGTTGAATTTGCCCCTATTTTTCCTTCCCCACCTTAATTGGTCCTCCTCTTTCGAGACCCCAATTTTCCTTTTACCCAATTCCTCCTCGATCTCTTTCATCACCGTGTCTTCCTAAGCTCTATTTTGGGGGTTAAGTTTGTCCCAAATCCTCCATCTGGCGTTCCCCTCCCTTTGCTTCCAGTATTGATGGACTTTCATTTTTCCTTGCCGAAGAATCTCATGTTTGAGTCCCTCTCTGCCTTGATTTTCCATTCTGGGTTCCTGTTGCCACGCATCCTCCCAGAACCTCGATGTTCTCCCATTCCTAATTTCCCAAAAGTTGTGACTCTGTATCCAGTTATTATTTATCCAAGATAGATTCCAGATGGATGACCCCTCCCTTGTGCCCATGAACCTGATCTGCTCCTAGGTGTTGACTTCTAGGGAGTATTTTTATTTCCACAATTTAACCCATGGCAAAAAACTTTCCTCTACCCATCTTGACCACAAATTTTCCTCGTATGCCTCATTGGTTACCTACGGGTCTTGTAAACTGAGGTCCCCTTTGTTCTTTGATCTGCACACCTTGTCCCATGCAACCAAGGCCCATTTCTTTTTGTCCTCGTCTCCTCTCCATAGGAAGTCTCTCTGGATTTCTCTGATTTTTTGTAGGATACCTTTGGGGGATGGAAACACCGACATTAGATACGTCCGGATTGCTTGTAGGACCACTTTAGTAAAGATTAGCCATCCAAAAAGGTTTAGAGCTATGTACGTCCAATTCTTAACCCTCTCCTGCAACTTGTTGATAACTCCTTTCCATGCTACGTTCCTACACGCCCTATCTGTCATGGGTACTCCCAAATATTTCGTTGGGAGTGCTTTATGCTCAAAACCCAGAATGTTGGCCAAGTTCCTTTGGATTGCATGATTTGTATTGAAGAAGTAGATCATGGATTTGGAGTGATTTATTTCAGTCCCCGAGGCCTCTCCAAATTATTCTAAGTTTTTTTATATGCCTTTGCTTCCTTTACCGTGGGGGTTCCATGGAGCAGGGTGTCGTCCACAAACTGTTGGTGTGTTGAGATCGGGCAATCTTCGAACGGTTTTAGGCCTTTTATTTCTCCTTCGACCATTGCGGTCTTTATTCTCTTGCTCGGCCCTTCCATCATTACAATGAATTGGAAATGGGATAACATATCCCCTTGTCTTATTCCTCTCGTTGGATAGAACTACTTGGCTGGGGATCCATTGACTAGCAGTGAGAAGATCATTGTAGAAACTAGGTTGATGATCCATTTAATCTAGTGCCGGTCAAACCTAAAGGCTTCCATCATCTTCTCCATATAGTGCCAGCTTATTTTGTCATAAGCCTTCGCCAAGTCCAACTAGATTAACATCCCCGCTTTATTTTTACTTTTCAGGGTATGTATTATTTCATGGGCTTGTATGATATTATCTAGAATCTGCCTCTCTTCCGCGAAGCCCACATGTTCATGTGATATCAATGTTGGAAGGAGTGGTTTCAATCTATTAGCTATTACTTTTTAAATAATCTCGTACACCACATTGCATAGGGCTATCAACCGGTAGCGATCTGGAGTTCTTGCTTCATTTTCTTTTGGGATCAGAGTGATCATCATGGAATTCAAGGCCTTTAGGATGGAGGCTGAGCGTTTGGAGTCCTCCACTATACGATAGATATCATGCTTAACCACATCCCAACATGCTTTAAAAAATTCCACTGTGAAGTCGTCTAGCCCCAGGGCCTTTCCATTAGGCATCTCTTGGACCACTTGATCGACTTCTTCCTTTTCTATGGGTCTGCAAAGGTTGACATTGTGTTCCTCTGTGACTAGCTTGGGGATGTGCCTAACTATCCTATGGATGGAAATAGTCCTGTCTAGGTTGGGTTCTTTGGCTATCCCCTAGAAGTGTTTGACCAGTGTGTTTTCAATGTCCTGGTGGGATTCTCTCTCTATACCATCATGATCCCGGATCTTCATAATTATGTTGTGAGATCTTATCTCTATAGTTGTTCTGTGGAAGAACTTGGTATTCCTCTCCCCTTCCTTAAGCCACATGATTCTGGATTTTTGTCTCCACAGGGTCTCTTTTTGATTACATCTTTCTTCCCAATCCTGGAGTAATTGGTTTTCTTTGTTTTTCCTCTCCTCAATGTAGCCATCTTGGATGCATTGCTTTTGTAGCTCTTCCATTATGTCCTCTATCAGTGTTTTCCCCTGGTCAATTTTCCCAAAAACTTCTCTGTTCCACTTCTTAAGTTTTTGCTTTATGTACTTGCACTTTTTGTGTAGCCTAAACATCTTTGTCCCTTGTTCCGAGATATCCTCTTGCCACCATGCTTGGATGTTCTCCTTGAAGGTTGGGTGGTCGATCCATAATTTCTCGAATCTGAAGGGCTTGTTCTTTGGTGTTTTCTGAAAAATTGCCTCTAGTTGCACTGGCCAGTGGTCTGATCCCCCCCAGGGAAGGATACTTCATTCCAGCGCTAAACCCTGCATAATGATGGATTCTAAGACTAGGAATATGTCTAACCTCATGGCTAATTGGTTGTGTGATAGTCTTTTATTGTTCCATGTAAACTAACCATTTCTAATTCTGATATCCACTAACTCAATTTTATCTATGAAGGCTGTGAAATTTTCTGCATCTCGGTCTAGTCTCCGGTTTCCCCCTTTTTTCTCAGCCAGAGTAGTTATAATGTTGAAATCCCCAGCCAGAATCCAATGAAGGTTACTGTTCCACTCCTTTACATTTTCTAGGTCTAGGAGCATTCTTCTTTTATCCTCCAATACTTGAGGTCCATATACATTTGTACACAAGACCTCCTCTGCGTTCAATATCACTTGCATTTTTACAGATAGCGGGTGCCTAATGGCTTCAACAAAGAGTAGATTCACCGATTGTGGGTTCCAAAGGGTGAGTATGCCTCCCGTCGTGTTTTGACTCTCTAAAGTCAGAAACTTGTACGTATTCCAGTTCTTCTTACTTATTGTTTCCATTTTGTCCATATTACACTTTGTTTCTTGTATGAAGCATATATCAGGTTGTTCCATCTTCAATCTATTTTTAAGGATTCGTTGTTTTCTAGGGTTGTTCAGGCCCTTTATATTCCAAGTAATAACCTTCATTTAAACATGTCGGGGGGAGTTAGGAAAGATATTTTTTATCTTACATGAATTTATCAGCAGTGCTCCTAATTCCTATAGGGATACGTTGTTTGATTTCCTCCCTTTCTTTTGTCTTGCCTGCTTTGGTGAGTGTTGTGGATGTCCATCGCATGTTTTGATACCCAAGTTTCCTATCTCGCCATGCATGCCCTTGATTCCTCTGGTTTTTTCCTTCTCCCTAAGAAGGAATAGGTATTGAATGCGATCCAGTTGCTCCTTTGGTATATTGTTGACTCCCTGTTTTTTCCATTGTTCCAGTATGTTCGGGAGGTCTATCCCTTCCCTTTCCACGATGTCTCTAGGGTTTGGGCCTTCTGTTCCTACCTCAATTGGTGTCATTTCTGAGTCGCCATCTACCCTCTGCATTGGGGTGTTTGTGTCTCCGCCTCCTTCTTCCATTGTACTCTCGTTGTGGCCATGCTCTTCTTTGGAGATTTGGTTTGTTGTGGTCTCATTGGTTTCCTATTCATTTATCTCCCTTGTTTTTGGTATTTTATTTTCCTCTTCTTCCCCCTGTTTAGGATTTCCTCTTCCTTCTGCTATATTCCTTGCTTCCAGGTTACTCGCTATGGGGGGCTTACCTTGTATCTTATTTCCCCTACCTTTGTAGTTTGGCCTAACAAATCTGTCTTCATTCTGCTGTTGTTTAGTGTTTTCCTGTTCCATTTTTTTGTTTAAAGGGCATTCTCTTAGTAGGTTCCCATGTTCATGAATCCTTCTACATCGAAACGTGATTTTCTCATAGTCTATGATTTGGATCCATTCCTCATCCCTGAACTCCAGACTAATTTCCTCCGGGAGTGCCCCTGAGACATCAATCTCTATAGAAATCCTCACATAGGATGTAGACTTCCCTTTTAATGTTGCTTCCGACGTATTGACATATTTCCCCAGCTTATTCCTCATGGCTTCGAATGTGGACGACAACCAGTAATCTAACGATAGGGAGTAAATCCTAGGCCAGATTGGTACATTTTTAAAAGTCTCCATTTATGGGGAGAAGTTTTCCTTCCATGGTCACATGTACAGTCCTGATGAGGCATGTAAATACGATCCCCCCTCAAAGATTTTATCTCTGTCTTCTAAGTTCATAAAACCCCCTGTAAAAAATCCTTTCAATCCCAGGTGGATTTCAACTTCTCCACTCATCTTCCATTGATATTTTATCCAGCTATGTGGGGTATTTTTTGTGGGCCACGGGCCCATAAACTTACAGATTAGGTCATGAGTCTTCATCTGATCCCAAAAGATTTGGGTTTGGGGATCTTTTAGGATAACTTTTGGGGTTAACGTTGTTTTCGGCTTGCATGGGTTGTTCCCACCTACCCCACTAGGGTTTTTCGTTTCTGGCGTGCTACTCTGGGCCTCCCTGGACTCCTCCCCCACTCGATATTTTTTTCCTTGGTTATCGTCTTTATTGTACGCTGTCCCTGATCCCGACTCCCGAGGTACCTGTTAGCGGGTCCTTAAACCCCATGCCACATGGACCTTTCCCTCTGTCCAACACTACCTTCTTGTAGGAGGGAGTCCAGCTCCATCCCCCTCTGGTCACCATGTTGTCCACTGCTTAAAACTGTAACCCTAGAACCCGTGCGTGGAACCCCGATTAGAGTTTGTCAGAGCCGAGCCCAACTAGAAAGGAGTAAGTAATTAGAATACATAGTTTTTGCATATTAAATCCTTTCCAAGAAGAGGCAAACGTTAATGTGCTAAGGCTCATTATCAATATTAAGCTATTTTTTATTTTTATTGGGAGGATAAATTCATGTTTTAATATGAACATATAAATAATAATAGAAATTACAAATAATGTATATAAATAATATTTAAGGAATATACATTCTATTGAAAGATTTGGTTCAACTTTATGAAGTTTGATTTTTTTGTAATTCATAATAATAATATTATAAAAAAAATAATGTATATAAATAATATTTAAGGAATATACATTCTATTGAAAGATTTGGTTCAACTTTATGAAGTTTGATTTTTTGTAATTCATAATAATAATATTATAAAAAAAAATATAAATATATAATTTATTGGGAGGATAAATTTATGTTTTAATATGAAAATATAAATAATAATAGAAATTACAAATAATGTATATAAATAAATAATATTTAAGGAATATACATTCTATTAGAAGATTTGGTTTAACTTTATGAAGTTTAATTTTATGTAATTCATAATAATAATATTATAACAAAAAATATAAATATATTTAGATATATTATTTAATTTCATTTCAAAATTTAATGAAATATATGTTGGTATATCAACATGCATTTTTATAAGAAAAATACTTTAGTTTGTATTAATATTGGATTTTTAAGCAACTAATGGAGTTTGTAAGTCATGGAAGTGAATATAGGACTTTGTTTGATATAAAGTATGTGATAAAGTAAGTATATGTTTAATGAAACTCTATTTCATAAGTTATTATAAAAAAAATGATTTACAACTAGAATAAATAAATAGATAATTATAAAAAATCTTTGTTAACACAATATTAATAAATCAAAATAGAAATATTAATAAATCAAAATAGAAATAACTAAATGTAATAACTAAAATATTCATGAATATTGAATCACGCATCAGTCTTTAGATTCTCTAATCCACAACAACAATGGATTAGATCCAATTGGTGTGAATCCCATGAAAAGTGTACTTGCACATGAGATTATAGACTATTATAAAAAATAGTGAAATATAAATATTGGTCCCACTCTCCATTTACCAGGAATATTAGTGTGATCGCTTGAACTTGAACCTCGCTAATGTATCCACATGTTCTTGGTACTAATAGTATAAAGAATTGAATGATTACCACAAGGATATAATCATGTGAACTCTAAGTTTACCGTATGTGACTCATTGGTAACTTTGCAGATCATTATCTCTTCTAAACCATTTTCTCTTTAAGAATAACAGTTGTATCAAAGTTTGGAACAATGTACCTGACACACTAAATAGTTGAATGACATGAGAGTTGATAAGGTATTTTCATATCATTAGGTTGGCTCTGAACATCATTACCACTGGATGCATCATTTTCACTCCAACAATCATTTTTAGCAATTCTAAAAAAATTTCATGACCTACGTCATTGTATAGAAAATCGTTTCTTCACTTTTAATCATTTATCTTGTCTACCATTCTCTTCAATAAGTACTCATAATGCTTCTTCCACAACTTCTAGCAATTTTTTTTCTTTGTGTTGCAGTGGATTAGGGTACTTATTGTCCATAATTACATTTATATAAAACAATGCTAAATAAGTACTCATAATGCTTCTTCCACAACTTCTAGCAATTTTTTTTCTTTGCGTTGCAGTGGATTAAGGTACTTATTGTCCATAATTACATTTATATAAAACAATGCTATGATGATAGGATGCCCAAATGAGTTACATAAGTTACACACAAAATCTTTGAATGGGAAAACAATAGCGAAAAAAACAATCTATTTCTATAAATATAATGTAAATACTAAATAATATCTAACTTTTAATAAAAACCTTTGATTTATTTTCTCCTTGCAATCCGGGTTTTACCTTGGCATTAAGAACAAAATTGATGCTCCTAATATATTTATGCATCAAATTTTTAAGGGTAAAATTAATTATTATGTCTATATAATATCTAATAAATAACTATTATACCTTGTTCATAAACCAAAAAAAAATGTACATCGAAAATTGCAAAAATAAGGTAACAAACCTTATGATAATATACCATTAAAAAAAAAAAATTTAGCACCTACATTAATTAAACTTCAAGAATTTTGGATAAAAGTCATTTCATTTTAGATTATACAATGAAAGCCATAGTTTTCTAGATACCTAAAACAACAACCAATTATGCATAAATTAACAAGACGTGAATGTTAGCACCTACATTAATTAAACTTCAAGAATTTTGGATAAAGATCTTTTCATTTTAGATTATACATTGAAATTTTGGATAAAGATCTTTTCATTTTAGATTATAAAAAAAGCCATAATTTTTTAGATACATAAAACAACAACCAATTACGCATAAATTAACAAGACATAAATTGATAAAATAGATTCAATGATTGTTTTACAAAATATGTGTATCCTTATCTATCAAACAACCCTTTATCTCA
Source organism: Picea mariana (assembly GCA_032191745.1). Taxonomy (NCBI): domain Eukaryota; kingdom Viridiplantae; phylum Streptophyta; class Pinopsida; order Pinales; family Pinaceae; genus Picea; species Picea mariana. Next base: position 71,250 of record JASDQU011025748.1, read on the forward strand.
TGTACCTTTACTCCAAGTGGGTGGCAACCAATGTCTAGAAGATTTCATGAAAATCCTCCTTTAAACTTTTAGAAAATAATATATATTGGAATATGTTTTAGTCCATAATGTTTATCTATAATAGTACGAATTGATGTCCTACCAGAAACTAATTATATCTTGTACCTTCAATAACTCATGGAACCCAAACATTAATTAGGTCTAAAAAAAAATACATCTTCTAAAATATATGGCCCCGACAAAAAAAAACCATTATGAATCGGAAAATTAAATCATCATATAGTGGTTCCCCATCATTTTTGTTTATAATATTTCCATGCAATGTGATTTTCTTTTATCAAAGATAACATCAGACCCAATGTGTTAGAATGGGTCTCTCATAGTTCATAGTATTCATTTGAGCAGGACACTAAACCTAGTTTTCCCACAATATGCACTTGTTAGGTTTAGTAAAGAAGGGAATCCAACCATGTCTTTTCATGGGATTTTTTTGCAAATTTCATTCAAGCAAGGTAGACATCTAGGTTTGATCATAGTTTCGCGTAAATCTAAAAAGATGAAAAAGTAGATAAATTCCAAATGTTAACCCACTTTCATGAAATTTTCAAAATGGTAAGTTAACTCTATATCATGGTTTCTATGAAAAATAAATTAATCCCACAAGTTAACTCCATATTATTTCTCTTGCAATATAAACCAAGGAAAATATGAGCTTAATTAATTATGTGATTAACTTTTGTAAATAATTTCTTATTTAAGATACATTTAACATGTGATAATTTCAACATTGTAAGTGGGTTGAATGCTCATGCTATAGGTTTTAGCTCTGCAACCAAAAATCAACTTTGAACTCTTCAATGGAAGCCAATGATGGAGGGAGCACTGACCCCTCCTATCGTAAGATTGTATCAAGGAGAAATCATCATCCCCCTAGCCAACCAAAAACCTCAAGGAAAGGAACCCCTTCTGAATCGTGTTCAATGGATGAAAAAGGAAGAAGCAACTCGTCCCCAAGGAGAAGCGTTTCCCCTGAATCAGAACACTCATGACACTTCAGAAGCACATCGATCCAATACCTATATCCCATAGACAACAAAAATACCACATTATGAGATCCCCTCCATCAAGATTGATGAGACAATCCAACACATGCAAGACCACACCCTCATATGCAAATTCATGGGATTGTGGCCATCTGTGGCGTCCCCCAACCATCGACCTTTATCGGGTAACGCTACACAAACAACCTTATATTTTTCCAACTAGTTCTGATACCAATTTGTAACATCCCCTGACCATCAACCTCTATTGGGTAAATCTACACAAACAACCTTATCTTTTTCCAACTAGCTCTGATACCAATTTGTAATGTCCCCCGACCATTGACCTCTGTCGGGTAACACTACACAAACAACCTTATCTTTTTCCAACTATCTATGATACCAATTTGTAATGTCCCCCGGCCATCGACCTCTGCCGGGTAACGCTACACAAACAACCTTATATTTTTCCAACTAGCTCTGATACCAATTTGTGGCGTCCCCGACCACCCAGGTCAGGCCATGTAACACCACCAACAGACTGCTAAGCTCTGATAGCATATTAATTGTGCATCCTAGAGTACATATATATTACATGCATTTCTAATGAAATAAAAGGAAATTAAATATACTGCTACCATACTAACTCATGCGAAATTGACCATAAACCATACATGCAATGAAAGCACATGATAACATTGTAAGAATCACAGACGTGCACAACATACATCATTAAACACAGAATTGATACATATATTTGGATTGTGAAGACCACCGACTGCATGCATACCTTCCGCGAACCTCCCATCCTTAGACCACACTACTCATCACTCTCAGCAGTGGGTCACCCCTGAGTTGGGACTAAACTCCACTATGAAAGGGATTCCTAGGCTTGGCAAGGCTAACAGGAAGTCACATAGTTCAATAGGAAGGATTCTCTCATAGACTCTCATTCCCCACATTCTTGTCCCACCCCAGGAGTATACACCTTCATTGTCACACAGTTCATCACCTTCTCCACCTCCCTTCCGGAGCTTCAACAATAGGACAGAAAGGAACTCTCAGAGCTTTGTAGATGCTACTGGAATCCCTCTAGGATAATTCACTTCTTTAGCACACTCTCTCACCTGGAGAGAGTTGCTCATAGGCTTGACAACCTACTTGTTCAATCTATGGGCCTGCCAACCTGCTTATTCTATCCAGCTCCTAAGAGAAACGCGAAAGGGTTAAGGCAACAAAAAAAATCAGGTAAGGCATAGTACGACTCAACAAAATACCAGTGCAATCAAGTTACAAAGGTTCACGATGGCCACTGGTTCAACAATGGCGTAAATGGTTGCCTGCCTGCTTGCCCAATGCATGAGTGAAATTGTCAGGATAAAGGTGGCCTATTCGTCAGAGAATGGCGAGAATGGTGAGAGCGTGAGAGACAATTGTGTGTCCCCCCAACCTCCGTAAGTCCCCCCCCAAACATCAAGAATTCCCACTTAAAACTGCATGTGCCTGAGCTGACACATGTCGCTCATGAAGCACGTTCCTTTCCATTTGGAAGTCCTTCCCTCTTCCCAAATGAACTTAGGATATAATCATATCCTTCTATCAACATTTAGAATAATAATAAATTATTCTTGGACTTAAGCTCTTAATCTTAGTCTCTATTTCTAGCCTCTCATCCCCCTCTCCCTTACCCATCCTAGTGGAGTTTAGTTCCCTATACTCTTTCTTCGTGGTCGATTTACACGCAACGATGTTTTTGTATTAATAATATGAATATTTACATGCACAAAATAGGCTCCTGGCCTTTAACACCTAGGCTCTCCAGCCTAATAAACAGATAAGCCTATCATCTTATAATTGCTTGGATCACCATTCTACAAAACATGTTACAATTCATAAATACAACTGGGGTCGTCCTTGGGGATATTACAATCTCCTTCCCTTATTTTTGCACTGTCCTCAATGCAACTTATTTACACAACATCAACAAGATTTTCAAAATCTTCAAGAAGATGTGGGTATTCTACCCACATAGAATCCTCATGCTCCCATGTCGCGTCCTTAGGACCATACCAGGCCCACTGGACCTTTACAAGCCCTATGGCTCGATTCTGGAGCTGATTGCTCTTCCGATACAATATGCACATCATATGCACTTGTGAGGCACCTTCTTGCTCCACCTGAATGACATTCCAATCAATCACATGATTAGGATCAGGTATATACTTCTTGATCAATGAAACATGAAATAAGTTATGAACAATCATGGATGCAGGAAATGCAAGCATATAAGAAATTGGTCCAATCCTTTCTAGGATTTCAAATGGCCCACAATATCTGGATGCCAACTTGGAACAATTTCCTAGCTTTAGGGAACTTCTGTTGGCTTTCACTTTCAAGAAAACATGATCACCCACTTTAAAGTCCCCGTGGGTTCTGTTCTTATCAGCATAAATTTTCTGCTTGTGTTAGGAAGCCTTCAAATTCTGCTTAATCTTCAACATTTTCTCTTTCATTTCCTTGAGCAACTCTGGCCCAATTATTGCTCTATCAGCTGGGTTGTCCCAACTTATTGGCGTGTTGCACTTTCTTCCATAAAGTGCTTTGAACAGGATCATCTTCAGTGATGCTTGATACCCATTGTTGTAAGCAAATTCTACCAAGTGTAGATAATCCTCCCATTTAGATGGTTTGTCCATCACATACATCCTTAGCATGTCCTCTATCACTTGGTTCACCCTTTCTGTTTTCCCATCAAACTCAGGATGATAGGCTGTGATGAAGTTCAGGTTCGTTTTGAACCCCTTGAACAACCCTCTCCAAAAATTTGAGGTAAATTTCGGGTCTCTGTCAGACACAATTGTCTTGGGTATGCCATGAAATTGTGCTACTTCCCTCATATAGATATCAACAACATTAGCTTCTTTGTGAGTAGTCTTCAATGGAATAAAAGGGGCATCTTTAGTAATCTTATCCACCACCACCATGATGGAATCATGTTGCTTGTTTGTTTTGGGTAATCCTGTGATGAAATCCATTGTCACCACTTCCCACTTCCACTCAGGAATGGGTAATGGATGTCATAATCCAGCTGGGTGTCTATGCTTAGCCTTGACCCTTTGAAATTCTAAGCATTTAGCTATGTATTCAACAATCTCCTTCTTCATGCCTGACCAATAAAATTGGCTCTTGACTGATGAAACTATTTTCTGATATCCTGGGTATCCCTCATAAGGAACATTGTGCATTTATTTCAAAATTGCACTCCTCAATTCAGAAGAATTGGGTACATAAACTATGTTTATGTACCAGAGAATTCCATCAATTCCCAATTTATAATCTTCAACTTTCTGCTGCATTTTACCCGGCTGCAATTTTGTCACCAATTCCATGTATTGGAAATCGGATTTTGCAGCTTCCAAGATTATGCCTTTAACATTTGTTTTATACATGCTAATTGTTGTAGCATGTAGTTCATGCACTCTCCTACTGAGTGCATCAACCACTTTGTTCTCCTTTCCTTTGATGTGCTTGATATCAAAGTCATACTCACATAGGAATTCCAACCATCTACTCTGCCTGGAATTTAGAGTAGGCTGATTAAACAGAGATTTCAGACCATTATGGTCTGTCCTCAGCTCAAACCTCTTTCCCATGAGGTAGTGCCTCCACTTCTTCAATGTGCACTATGGCTTCCAACTCCAAATCATGAGTGGCATAGAGGCTTTCATGCTCTTTCAATTTTATGGGCTCGAAACATATTACAAATCCATTTTGACTGAGGTCTCCACCCAGTCCTTCTTTGCAAGCATCTATACAAACCAAAAAGTCTTCATTCGGGTTTGAAATCCTTAGAATTGGAGCACTGGCTAACAACTGCTTCAATTCCTGGAATCTCTTTTCACATTCTTCTATCCACTGAAATTTTACCCCTTTTCTTTGCAATGAAGTTATTGGGTGAGAAATTCTCGAAAACCTTGCAATGAATCTCCTATAGTATCCAGATAGACCCATAAAGGATCTGACTTCTGTCACATTCTTAGGTTTTGACCATCCTCTAATGGCCTCTATCTTCTCAAGGTCAATTGTTATCCCTTCCTCTGAAATGATATGCCCCAAATAGTGAATTCTATTTTGATAAAATGAGCACTTGCTCAATTTGGCATACAACTGATGCTCTCTTAGCACTTGCAACACCATCCTCAAATGATGCTCATGTTATTCTTCCGACTTGGAATATAAAAGTATTTCATCCAAAAATACAATGACAAACTTATCCAAATATTCTCGTAAAACACCATTCATTAGGCACATGAAAACAACTGGTGCATTTGATAACCCAAATGGAACCACTGTGAATTCATAATGACCATGCCTTGTTCTAAATGCGGTCTTGTTGATGTATTCATCTTTTATCCTTACCTGTTGATATCCCGACCTGAGATATATCTTTGAGAATATCTTTTAATTCTTCAACTGATCAAAGATATCATCAATTCTTGGAAAAGGATACTTGTTCTTTATAGTCACTTTGTTCAACTATGTGAAATCGATGCACAATCTCAATGTCCCATATTTCTTCTTCACGAACAAGAATGGGGAACCCCAGGTGACACACTTAGGCATATATACCCCTTCCTCAGAAGTTATTCAAGCTACATTTGTAGTCCTTTTAGCTCTGGTGTACTCATTCTGTAGGGAGTCTTTGACACCATAGCTTCTCTAGGCATAAGATTTATAGAGAAATCAATATCTCTTTTAGTGGGTAGTCTTGGAATCTCCTCAAACACATCCCCAAACTCCTTTAATAATGCATGGTCTTCAATATTTGGAACCTTATCTTTAGGTGTTTCTTCCATATGAGCTGCAAATATCTGGAAACCTTTTCTGTAACACTTCTTCAACTGCATTGCTGAGATTTCTCTAACAATAACTGCCCTAGGAATTCCTTGGAATGATCTCTGATTTCCTTCCTCATCAAGGCGAGTAAATGCCTTTTTATGACAGTCTAGTATGGCATGGTGTTGGTCCATCCAATCCATACCAATCAGGTAGTCATATGATCGCAAAGGCAATATGTTCAAATATGCCTTGGTACTCAGTCCATTCATGCCCACTGGACATGATTTAACCAACTCAACAACCTTTCTCTTGGCTCCTGTAGCCAGCTACACCAACCAATATTTCACATGATTTCTTCTTGGCAATTGCAACCTTTCCACTACCTTGGGATCTATATAACTATGACTAGCCCATGAATCAATTAAAATAGTAAAGGCATGGTTATTGATCATACCTTCAACTTCAATCATGTGTGATTGAAACTCAACTTGCTTGTTGTCCAAGGCTTCATAGATCCTCGGTACTCTACTGCCCATGTCCTCCACTGTTTCTACTTGCCGAACATTGTGGAAAACTCTCACTTTGTCACTTCTATGAGGGCAATCTCTATACTTGTGATCCCCTTTACAACCCCAACATTTCATAGGTGGTTGTCTTGGCCTTTGTCCACCTACTTCAGCCATCCCGGGCTCTCTAAAAATTAGTTGTCTTTGAGGACTATTCCTGAAAAAGGGTGGCTCGTTCCCCTTCTGCCTCTATTCCCTCTTAAACTTCTTCTTGTCTTCCCAAGTTCTTTGGAAAGTAGGATTTCCTTTATGTTGATCATATACGCATTTCTCTCTCCTTATGGTTTCTTCCATAGTTTTAAGATCATCATATTGGATCTTGTCACTAAGGAAAGCAGGCAGTCCAATCAAATATCTCTGGATTTTGACAGCCTCATCTTCGATGAAAGGGACATACTTCAACAACTCTAGGTATCTTCTTTCATATTCATCTATAGTCATGCTTCCCAATTTGAGTTCAAAGAACTCTTTCATCTTTCTGTCATAGTATCTCTTATTTAAGTATTTCTTTTCAAAGTGTTTCTTGAATTCCCTCTAGGTAACATTCTTCTCTTTGATATTTTGTATTTTGACAAGCTGGTCCCACCACATGGATGATTTTCCTTCCAGTTGATACATTGAAATTATTCCTTCTGCATGAGAGCAATAATTCTGTAGTTGGAAATATTTCCTCATGCCATGAAGCCATGTCTCATCATCTTCCTCCTTCTGGTGCTCTCCATAAAATGTAGGAGGTTTAATATTTTTCATTTCACCCTTCAGTTCATCCACTCTAGATCTCTTATGATTTCTGGTAGGAGATGGACTTAAACTACTGTGTGCCCTCTTCATGGAGTGCCCTTGGGAGTGATGATGGTGTCTGCTAACACTCCTTGATTTTCTCTTCTCATTAGGGGACCTGTGAATTCTTGATTTACTGGAGTCACTCTCCTTATATAACTTCTTCTCAATTCTTTCCAAGCTTTGCATCAACTTTATGTTGAATTTTCCCTGTTTTTCCCTGGCTTTCATGAGATTTTTGTTATCTTCTCGGTGAGTCTGGGCATATTTATGCAACTTTTTAATGATTTTCATCACGTTCCCTTCTTTATCTATTTCTTCTCCATGCCCATCGGGGTTTGTCCCTTCAAATCCCAAATAAACATCCATTTCTCTAGCTTCAATTTCTGAACTGTAAGCATCCCATGCCTCCCCCATTTCTCTGCACTATGCAACAATTAGATTCGGTTCCAACAATTGTTAATTCTGCAAAATTTGCAGTCAACCAAATTTTGTCAGGCTAACAAACTTTAATAATTTTCCATAATAAACCAATTTGATTCAACAAAAACAATATCAAATTCCATTTTTTGTAGGTCTTGGTGAGTCAAGAACCCTCGGGCTTCAATCACTAAGCCCAGTTATGTTATGCAACAAATTTTGGGCACTAGCCCCTTTTTTTTCAGCCCTTGGTTCTCATGTGACCATGGCTGTGACCCAACACTTATGATTTGGGTGCTTATCCGGAGCTCTGAAACTTCGGGCTCCGGGCTTCAGAGGTTTCCCTTTTTCTGCGCGTGCCAACATCACAGAACATCAAATTGTAGAACGCGCAAAGAGCGACAAATCTATGGTCCACCTTGCTTCATGCACCACTTCTTCCAGAGTGTCAAGTCTCCAAACTTCATGATCTGGTGCCATGTTTCCACTGGGGCCCATGGTTTCCATGCTCGAACTAATAAATGTCGAAAACATCACATCAACTTTAGTACTTTTCAAATTGCGGGGACATGGGTTGGTGGTTTTGGAGTAACCCGTCAATCGTTCTGCAATTGTCCCCACACTGACACATACCCCTTCTAGAAAACTGTGGTTTGGATTACGTGACCACCTTGTAGAATTATCTGTCATGCAACTTCGATCTCCTCAATTCCTCCCGAACCTCAATCTTGATAGATCGTGACCAAAGTTAATGCGGGCCCGATCCAACTAACTTCTTCGTCACTCTTAGCTACCTTGTGCCACCACCAGGAGCGCCACTCAGTAGGACACACGAAGCTAACACATGGTCCAATAAGGCGGGTGACATATGTCACGTCCTAACTGCATTTCCACCAAGGTTCTTAACTCAATGACACTTGGCACACATCCCATGTGTCCACGTCATCCCTAGTGACGTTAGCAGGCCACGTCACTCTAGGACTTCGGGCTTCAGGAGTTTGTGCTCTATTCACACCTTGTTTCTCTCGAACGCCAAACTCCTGAACAAATTGATCTTCTGACACATGTCTCTTGTGACGAACGGTCCAGATTAACTTTGGACTTCGGGACTTCGGGATTTTGCGCTCCATTCACACCTTGTTTCTCCCGAATG
>JASDQU011025750.1:7294-17990 GCA_032191745.1 Picea mariana
AATGCCACCTTTCCAGGTGCCTTCCACCACCTTTTTGCAGCCATCGTGGTCTCTTTTTCAACATATCCCTTCTCAGCAGACCTGCAATATAAATTCATAATATTATTCACATTCATCAACCTTTTCCACAAGGTCCATTCACATCACATATTCACATTTCTGAGTTTGCCACAATTCTTGGCCAGTCCAGTTATTTTTACAAACTGGGGGAAACAGGGTGTTACAGATGTGCTACATAATAATCCATGAGTTCACCACCACCTCTGTTTCCCAATAGTGACACCCAAGAGCCTCGATGAGATTACCCATTCAATAAGTAGATGTCATAGATATCTAAGGTGATTGTATGCACACCGACATGAAATTCTTGCTCATTAACTTCCCACATGTGAACTAAGTATTCCAATAGCCTCAATTGAGCTCTCATGCCCTGAACTTTTAAAACTTTTAGCAAGCCACACTCCGAGAGTGCCATGATAATGCTTGGATCATTCCTGCAAAATTGATATTCCTCCTCATGCTCTCTTTCCCTCCACTCGAGCATGTTGACCAGTGAAAACCTTTCAAACAACATCAAAAGATGATTAGGTTCATCAAAATTTCAAAGTTGGAAGTTTTCCTAGATCTATTTCTCTTTTTAGATTTTGAGTTATGGTTGTCGCAGGGGATCTTTTTCTCACAGTGCAGCGTCATCGCATCCTAGTTGTGGAACCCCTGTGGTGATTTGGGATCGTCGTAGTTCACAATAGGGTGGGCCTGTGAGGATCTCAAAGTGCAATAACCCTTGAAAATTTTCCCTTAACTCGAAATTTAACCATTAAAAATGAAAAATTTTACCATGAAAAGAGAGAGGGGAAGAAGAATACCTACTTCATGAAAGCAGTTTGAGAAATCGTCCACTAGGCACTCCAGAATCGTCACTTGGAAATCAGAGGAAAAAGGGGGTTTGGGGCACTAGTTTGTTGAAAATACAAACGAAATGGTAAATGAACTAGTTTTGACCTATTTTGTGTATTGTTACCATTTTAATTTCAAATAAAATTATTTTTTAAATATTTTTACCTATGCCCTAAACCTAATAAACTTTGGAAAGTGTCTCTATTGTAGGTTGAGAGATCTAAGGACTGGAATTTTGATATGGATGCTTCCTTTTTGGTCATTTTTGTGTGTTTTTATGATGTATATATATATATTATTTTATGGTTTTACAATGTGGCATGTTTTGATCGTGTATCCTTCCACTGAAATAAAACTTCCTTGATTGTTCACTAACATACATGACACTCGCATTGGTCCAAGACTGCTTGGGGTTGCAGCCAAATAGATCCTTCTTCATCTAATTCATAGAGATTGGTTTGAGTCTCACACTTAGTCCCAATCACTATTTAATCAAGAGACATGAAAAATAGGATGGATCTTAGAGTGACTAGGGAGATGTAACTAGTATTCCATAGGCCCCAATAATTTGAGAATTGTATAAGGGCCATAAAACTTGGGAGTAAGTTTCTGATAGTGTTCGACTTTGAGTGAATTTTTCTTATAAGGTTTTTGATGAAGAAACACCTAGTCCCCTTGAACAATTCACATTATGAATGACCCTAATCTACTTTTTGCTTCATGTGATTATGAGACATGACCAAATTTTCTTTGAGAGTATGGACAATGGCATCTTAGATTGTAAGTGTGTTGTCAACATATTGAACCTTGGATACACCAGTAAGGTAGGATAAAATAGACAGTGGATTTTGACCATAGACCATTTCAAAGGGAATCATGTGAGTGGGAGCATGGTAATATGTGTCGTACCACCATTCAGCTAGTGGTAACCATTGAACCCATTGAGTTGGTATGTCGGATACGAAACACCACAAATATGTTTCCAATCACTTGTTGACATCTTCATTTTGTCCATAAGTTTGGGGATGATAGGTCATGATAAGATGAAATTGGGTTCCCTAGAGCTTGAACAATGGCTCATCCATGAAAATTTGAGCCATTGTGGATGCGGTGAACGAGTGTTGGAGAGAACATAAATGAACATATTTTGAAAGGTGATCTACTACAACCATGATGACTAACATATTTCTTGATTTGGGTAATTTGACAATGAATTCCATAGAAATATTTGTCTATATAGCAGGTGGAATAGGGAGCGATTGGAGTGTGCCTTGTGTTTTGAATTGTTCGCCCTTATTTTTTTTATGAATATCACATTCAGATACAAATGTGTGGATGCCCTTTTTCATGCCTTCCCAAAAAAAAGGAAGTTTGACCCATTCATAGGTTTTTTGAAAATTTGAATGCCCAATTGTGGGTGAAGCATGAATTTCATARAGAATAGTGGATTTAAGGTTTGAATGTTTTATTAAACACATGCAACCTTTATAGCAAAGCTCCTCATTATGTCAAGTGTATCCCGAAGAGGCATGAGGATCTTGTTCCAATTTTTTGATCAAGTGAGAAAGTTTGGGATCTTGGAACCACTCTTGGTGAGGGAMTTGTAACCAATCAGCTACAATGAAAGAGAGGGAAAAGAGGGACCCTTCTTATTCATATTTCCTTGAAAGAGCATTACCAACCACATTTTCTTTTCCTTTATTGTAAATTATCTCATATTCATAACTGATGGGTGTTCTATATGCACTAAAAACACATTAAAAACCCTCAATTAAATTGTCAACTCGGTGTAAGTAAACTTAGAGTTGTAGCACTATATGTACCAAGGAAGAAAGGCTAGAGGTAGTAGAGTCTAAATAAGGAAATGGGATATCTAAGGGCTAATCTATTTAATCAAAGACTATTAATGATCAAACCCTACTAAGAAACTTAAACTATGTACCCTAAGTAACTTTTGAACAAAGGATTGATGGATAGTCCTAAGAAAGCAAATGGAAACCCTACTTAAAGAAACTAACTTAATCATGACAATAAGAAAAAGAAAACTATCTACCTAATAAGAAATCACAACAACAAACTACTTTAATTAACCTATTCAAATTCAATAAGCAACTATCCTATTAAAGCAAGTAAACAAGCAAGCAACTACCCTATCAAAGCAAGTAAACAAGCAATCAACTACCCTATCAAAGCAAGTGAAAAAGAAAGAAAACAACTAACTAGCCTATGATAACTTCTACAAGAAGTAAACTAATTAAGATTATAGAAGCAACATCAACTATCCTGCATATCCATGTGATTATTCAATCATGCATTAATCATCAACAGTATAAAAACACTATTCTAGTAAATTCAATTGCATTCTATGCTAATTAAGCAAATTCATACTACTTAGATTCATAACTAAAAACTAAACTCAATAATCAACTTTGAATTGAAATTGCAACCTAAATCTAGAAAAGGAAATTGCATGAAAATAAACTCAACTAATTCTATTCTAACAATTCAAATTGCAAAAGAGGAAATACTCATAAAACAGAAATTAAATACTATTTTAGCATATGAAAATAAGAGAACTAACTAACAATTAAATGAGAAAAACTAAACAACAATTAGATAAGCAAACTAACAACTATCCATCCATTGAAACTTGCCAAAGAAACTATTAACTAGAAACTATGTTCTAACTCTGTTTTTAAACTCTATTTTAAACTATGTTTTAGCATAAAGAAAATCTAATATATCTAATTACACACAGGGTTAGTATCTAATATTGCAATCTTATCTCCTATCAACTAACAGATCATTTCATATTAAAAATAGCCTCAATAATAACCTGCAAAACTGAACTAAACTAATTAAATTATAAACAACAAGTTATACAGTAAAGAAACATAATGAAAAACTCATGTACAAGAAATGAATAAAATGACAACTACACTACTCAATTCACAAGCAAACTAATTGGATATTCACCCAGACTATTGGTGGACCCCCCAGCAAGTCATGGCTAATATTCAAAGACAAACCACGAGCTCAATAACATGAACTGAACATTAAAATAAAAAAACACAGTCTTTACATAGTTTTAGCAAAATGCATATGAAAATAAAAAAATAGAGTTGAATTGTCTTTTTCTCTTTAAATCTATCTATCTAACCACTGAGGTGGTATTTATAAGTTTACAAGCTGAGAGGTCAACCATTGGAAGGGTCCACCCTCTCTAAAAACAACAAATCACATTTAATATGCCCTACCTACCAGTGGCTTCTAGAAATAAGGCGAGCCAATAATCGCCTAGCATAACAACCCAAATCGAGTTTTCAAAATATCATTAGCCAGAGGCCACGAGCACAAGCAAAACCTATGTCTCTAATTCTCCCATTGTTGGTCGTCAATATGATAACCGCTAAATCGCCCATGGTTTTAGTGCAGGATGGAGTATCGGATGGAGTAACGAATGCAAAATTGAAAACCACAAATTGCTCCCAATCCATTCATAATTTCAGGAAACGGATTGTGAGGGACCTAATTGGGAATATTACGCACAAAACCCATGTGTCATATTTTTTGAATTCCACTTCATCCTTCCACAAATTAATATTTAATTTCAATTCCTGTAATAGTGTTGGATGAAGTACCGGACAGAGTGTTGTATGCAAAAACGACCTACGATTTTTCCCTGTGACACACAGAATGAGAATTAGTTTCCTGAAATCATTAAAACATGCTAAATGATACTCAAAACCATCATAAAACATAAATATTACATACTTGGTATGAACCATGACGATTTATCACAAAAATTCTCCAAAAATCTTCAAAACAGGAAAATGCATATGCACATTTGGCCAAAAAGGATCTAATTATCATCATTAGTTTAATCATATCGTGGGCCCAAAATTACCCCCACACCTAATATTTTTTAGGTCCCACTGCAAACAAATAGGAAATTCCCCTCATGACTAAGCTTGTTGAGGAGGATCAGCTTTAGAAGTTTCTCCTTCTTGCCGTGAAGATTTGGTCTTGTGCCTCTTGTGTTGCTTTAATTGTGCCCTAAGGTTGTGGTTGGCTTTGGTCATCTCATCAACCAACCTTTGAAGGGAATTCACATTTTCTTGGAGGATTGCATTATCATGGTGAAGATGTGTGTCCATAGACTTCCTATATTCCAACTGTTGCAGCAGCTGAAAATCCTCTTTCTATAGCTTCTCAATGGTTGGAGTAGGATCAGTTATCTCAGAGGAAGACTTAGATCCTTTGAAATATGTAGAGTGTCTATCATTCTTAGGATATGGGGTAGGCATCTGTGAGTAGGAGTAATAGGGAGTTTATGAGGAGAAGTCGGTTCAAATTTTGTCTTCCTATGAGACTCCGACTCATCTGCAGACACTTCCCTAAGTCTTTTGTGAGGACTCTTGAGATCAGAGGACACTTGGATATGGTCCGAAGTAGTCAAGGGTTTTGCATAAGGTTTTCCTCTTGGATTGTGGGTACTCTTTTGAAGAACTCCTCTATGACATCGATTAGCTCCTCTCCTATTTGTGGGAACTGTAGGAAAGTCTTGTTGAATTACTTCTTGGATATTTTTGGGTGTAGGATCAAGAGATATTGAAGGCATCGGGGGGTTAGCAATAGGCTTCTTAGTCTTTTTGCCCGATGAGGCTGTAGGGGTATCAACAAGATTCTTGGATTTTTGTTCTAAAAAAAAAATGGTTTGTGAAGGAGGGTTTGGATTTTTCGGAGAGTGGGGTTTAGATGGAGAAATAGTTCTTAGATACAATGTCTTTTTACTAGTCTTGATTTTCAAGTAAGGGTTTGCAAATTGATAAATGAATGCATCCCAAGTTTGCCCATGTTTTTCCAATTCGGATAAAACAAGGAGTTTGATAAGGCCATGGTGAAAGAGGTTGTTGTGGGGGTTGGTTAGATTCTTCCTCACTTAACAGGACATCTTCTCCAAGCTCTTTAAAATGTAGAAGGGAAAATTCAATGGTTTATTGAAATGAAAGTGAGCTAACAATCTAAAATGACAGGCTTTAAAGGTGGAACATATACCTTCACATGTGATTAACCTGCTGATGACTATGAGAGGGTTGATCAGATCCTCTTTTATCCACTCCTTGGAGTATCCTTTAGCTCCAAAGATGTTCTGAAATTCTGGTTTAAAAACGTTGTTATATCTTGAGCGCAGCAGCTGGTGGTTTTTAGACCATCTATCTCCCACTCTTGGAAGCTTCGTGGATGCAGCTATGGATTCCTCTGAGAACCCAAAGGTGAGAGACCCCACGCACATTGTCTTCCCATCAAAACTGAGGGAAAATTGCATTGAGATGCCATCGTCATGGCCCTGCAAAAGAGATAAAAGCGGCCCCCAGCCTGCATGCAAAAATACCTCCCTGCACTGTGAAAACTCAGAGATGGAGAAAAGGTCCACCTAGGAAGAGGGCTCATACCTTTTGGGCATAGTGATGATGTGAAGGAATGGTTAGAAGGAGAAATTCACCAAGAAAGGGTGTGATCGGGCCAAGGAATGACACGATTTGAATAGAGGTCGAGCGTAATTTGAACACAGGAACAAACAAACAGAGGCTGAGAAAATTTTAAAATAGGGGTGAATGCAAATGGAAGAGGTGAATTGGAATAATGGGATAACTCAATTCCATTTTTGAATGCGCCTAGGGTGGAATTGGTTGCACACATGTGCAGACAAGTTGCCATGTGTGAGAAAATTCGAATTTGAAGGCTTGTTTTTGGGGGAAATCTTAAAGATACGAAGTTAGATCAATATCCATGTCTTTTGAATTGGACATTTGATGATGAAAATGTCTAAGGTTTTCATCTTCAATCTTGATTGCCATAAACTAATTCAATTAAATGTCATCGATTCCTGGTTACCTGAAATTGTGGACAGTTACTGATGTATATTGTCATATGGAACTTCGTTCGGCACCTTATACGGCACTTCATATATCACCTCATACGGCACTTCATAAGGCACTCCATCTAGTACCTCTTTGCTAAATGCATTTTTATCTCCTATAATGGATAGCCTGCAATCTTGGAATGGTTTTGACAGTCATAGTGATTAAGAGCAGACGCAGAGTGTTCCATTATTATTGATTTTTCCACCATGCTTAATCAATCCACTCGCATAAGGCATGTAACTTCAATCCCAAAATGAACAGCCTGTAACGAAAATAAACCAATGGAGTGGTTTTTTAAGGACATTTACAACAATTTATAACACACAGGGATTTACCATTTCAAAAATAAAATGATTGTTGATGTAATAACCTGTATCATAAAAACAATACTAATAATTTTTTACAAAGATTTATTTCTCTAGGCAATGATCATTTGTCAACTCATGAACCCCTCCCCCACACCTAAGTATTGTGACACCTCACAATAAAAAATATAGGAAACCAGTCAGTTCTCCCAATAGCCGAATATTTACAGTTTGTTAAGTGTAGAGATAAATTTCACAGATTGGTTTGACGAGACGGTTAGAAGATGACCCCACCTATAGGATAAGAGATCCTATATATAGATAAGAAGAGGTAGGCAAGAGATTTTCAAGATAGTATCATAGTTAGTTCCCAATGAAAATTTTATGGAGTTCATTAACCTTAGCTTAACCATACATACTTCATGTCATCTTTGTCTACAAGTAATGTCGTACATCAGGACAAGTTTAAATTTATTATTTATTTTTTGTCAGATTTCCATCCTCACTAGGTAGAATGCCCCGATGCTAGCAAGCTTTTTCAGTATTCCAATGGGTTTACTTAGTCATACCATAGGCCAGTACCCACTACCAACAGACCTATTCAGTATCCCAGTGAGTTAGCCTCTTACACGCTCAAAGATTGACCCTCCATCTTTTAAGATTTTAGTATAAGATTGCTTTATGCAAGAAGATGGGGGCACAACTCTGAAAACAACTTTTTCTTTCCTTTTTTTCAATTGGGATGGTATTTATGTTAGAGGATGACTTTTCATTATATATTCCTTGGTGATTTACCTGATGTAAGGGGTACTTAAGCGAACGTGGCCTATCTAAATATATGATATAATTAAGCTTTTTAGTGTGTAGTGGATGGTACCATTGAGAAAGAATAGAAATGTATCTCTAGGCTCAAATCACTTTCTTCTTTTGTAGTTGTGATTTTTCCATGACAAACCATTAATCAGACCTCCTTGTTACTTTTTAATAAATATACTTTACTCACTTACTCAGGTTTCTTGGGAAAACTGTATGAGAGACCTCTAAGCTTGATGGTTATGGTATCACTTCCTTATATAGTGGTGGAGATTTTCAAGAGAAAATACTTCTTATTTTTTTTAAATGCCTTAAGAAAAAGAGAAGATGAATTTTTTTTTTGCAAAAATATGGCTAATTACAGCAATTCAATATTCATTTGATGCTTAGTAGACAACAAGGTTCAAGTGTAACAATGTTTTGAAGAAAAATCCTTATTTTATATTTCCTTGAACTGTCTACTCCTGGTGAAAAAAATACCTACAAAAATCTCTATAATTGCTTATTAACAAAATTCAAAAACTATTTACATATGTATAGTAGAAAATTAAGAAAACATTCAAGAACAAGGGGGGACTTCCCCATCTACTAAGGCCAATGCCTTGCCAGCTAACATGACCTATAGAAAGTCTTCTTTGGAAATGGGCTTATGATAAAATTTGAGTCGGTGTCCATTTACTACAAAGAAGACTTGTCCATCTTCAATTGTTTTGATTTTCACAGCTCCATTGTCATATACAGTGACTACCTCATAAGGACCCAACCACTGGGTGGTGAGTTTTCCTTTGAAGGTTTTAAATAAGGAATCAAACAACAAATCCCAATCACCAGGTTGGAAGTTTTTCTTCTTAATAAACTTTCATCCCAATTGCTCCTCTGGTTTTGGACTAACATTGTTCATTGGATGGCATCTTGCCTAATCTCATCCAACTCATTCAATTGTAGGGATCATTGTTTCTTAGCTTCATCTAAGTTTAATCCCAATTCTGTGGCAATACGGAAAGTCCTTACTTGGAATTCTACTGGTAGAAGTACTTGTTTCCCATACACTAGCTCATAAGGGGTATTCCCAGTGGTGTTTCTCCAGGTGGTCCAGTAAGCCCACAAAGCCTCTAGAAGCCTATCATCCCAATCGCGATGATGTAATTGAACAGTCTTGGTTAAGACAGCTTCCAGAACTTTGTTTGTAGATTCTACCTGACCATTTGTTTGTGGGTGGTATGGAGAAGATTTACAGTGTTTAATCCCATATTTCTTTGTTAGCTCTCTCATCATCTTGGAAGTGAATTGAGTGCCTTGGTCTGTAACAATTTCACGAGGGACACCAAAACGGGTAAAGATGTCTTCATAAATGAATTCGACAACAGACTTTTTTGTAGCCCTAAAAAGGGATTTTGCCTCTACCCACTTGGTGACATAGTCTGTACAAACAAAAATATACTTCTTCTTATGGGACATGGGAGAAATTGGTCTTACAAAGTCAAGGGCCCATTTTTTGAAAGGTTTTATTAGAACTTGGGCACGCAAGGGAATTTTGTTAGTTGATGTAGGTCTTCTGATGCAGGAGCATTGTATGCAGCCAACCAATCAAGCACAAAGGCGGAAGACAGATGGAAAAGAACCAGTGCACATTTTGAAATGTTTTGAAAAATTAATGAGCGGATATTAATGTAATAGCTAGGGGAGGCGTACTTACATTTATATCTAGATGTTGTAAACAGATCTTGAGCATTGCTCTCATCTGTCGAATGTAGAGGCATTTATGCGTAATGAATGCAAGTAGGTAGATTTAATTTAATAGATTAGACAGTTTAGAAGTGTAGGAGGGAAAACAGATATAGACACCCTCACCCTTGTATCATTGTAATTTTTGGATGATCATTTAGAATTCATAAGATGGAGAGCTAAAGCAGAGAGTTGTAGAGAAGAACCCATGTACAGGAGCACTTGAGTTAATATATAAAGCTTTGACTCAATTTTCATGGTGTTATGATGCTTACTGTTTACATTTGTTGAATGGTATGTTTACAGTTGTTTTGTTTCTCTATTATGCATTTATTCCAATGTTGTATTGTGTGTATGATTTCATGTTGAGTGTATGAAGTTTGAGAGAGGAGAAGAATGAGTTTCAATTGTTTTTCTTCCTAAGAATTCCTGCAAAGAGTGCAGTGAACGTCCGCAAGGTGTACATTGACAAGGGTCTGAGTTTTATCTCAGAAATCTTTGGAGAGATATCGTTGTTCTCATACCAGCAAAAGTGCAGGTGTAGCCCAGAGCCATGCAAGGTGTGCACAGGCTGATTGAAGCCTCATAACTTATCAACTAAGGTGAAGGTTGAAGGACTACTATTGCAAGAGTGCATAGGGTCGAAGACTCAAATAACCAAAGGTTATTTGAAAGTTGTTGCAAGGAGTGCGAGCAGGGATCCTTTTGGGAAGCTTGAGTTTACAAGTGAAATATCAGGAAGGATAACACCTTTGAAGTGTTCAAAGGGAGATTAATATTGAAATCCTATCATAGAAGTCAAGTTCAGGAGGGAGAACATCGATTCCTTTGGGCAGAAGTCATCGAGCAGTGCATCTAGTGGTCAGAATTCTCCATGGAGAACTCGCGAAATTGTGAGGACTGTAAGATCCAGAGGACCTGTAAGGTGGTTAGGAGTTGGAAGAACCCACCACCCTGATATCAAGAATCAACGTGGACTGTTGATTGTGGTCAGTTTGAGCCGTCAGATCATTTCAGGGATACAAGATC
>JASDQU011025751.1:1046-18619 GCA_032191745.1 Picea mariana
GTTTCAGACTTTCGAAGTATGTTTATTTTTGAGTTCTGACAATGTTCAAATTGACAAATGACAATGATGATTACATTGATTATGATTAGTGATTACTGATTTCAGATTTGTGATAGTGATAGTAATTATTGATTAGTTTACTGATTAATATTATTGATTACTGATTACTGATCAAACAATATCAAGTGTCAACTAGTTCAATGTTTATTATTTCATGTTTTAATTTAATTCAATGTTTTATTATTTATATTTATCATTCATGTTTATGGCATATGTATATGCCATATGGTGAATTTTAAATAAATTCAAATATTTTTTTTAATATTTATAATTATTATTAATTATATATATATATTATTAAAATAATATATATTATTGCCGTCCCCGACCTGCCGTCCCCTGAAAAAATTGGGGGTGCGCTCTAGCCGTACCGGAAACTCGTCCCCCCATCCCCGCCGTCCCCCCGTCCCCAAAGCCAGTGCAACATAGGTATTTTCTCTCCAAGATCTATTTTCTTGAGTAATAATAAAGGAGAAGCTTTGGAGGATAACTAGAGGAGCAATGCATGTTCTTGTTCTTCTTATGCACATGAGGTAAACTTGTATCGATTTGTTTGATGATTGTACACTTTAGATCTTAGGTAAAGTGTTACTTGGGTAGATCTATCAATGCATGTTTTTGTAGATCTATATATCTTGATATATTAGATAGGATTGAAGTGTCGTCTTGTTAACATATTCAACATATTAGCTCTTGTATGCACATCATCTTTCAAGTTTTTGAAGGTTTGGCTTCAAGGGTTTCATTGGGAACACCACAAGCAAGAAGGATCTCTTGAGACACATCTATACTCCAAGCTTTCCTCACCCTTTACTCTTCTTCTATATTGCTGTTCATTCACATACATTTCAGCTAGCTTAACTTAGTAAGATAGGTCACTTATATCAATTTCTACTACATCTTTCTTGCGAAAAAATTTTGCCCTAAAAAGCAAAAGTTTTCTTTCACTTTGCTTGGTTGTGTGTAGCATTTTCAGCAAGGATACCTTGCTGATTTGCAGGTTTCAGATCTGGTTGGGAAGGGGTTTTGGCTACCCAAGGGCATCCACACAACACTCAAAGACCCCCAAAGGGATTGGTAGCTATCTCTCAACCTCACTTGTCAATTTCTAAGTTTTCTTGTACATTTTTCTCCTTCTTCTTGTTGTTTGGTGGCTCATAGTTGTAGGAGGAGAAGTGGTACAGCCTCCTCCCACGTGTGAGCCTTGGGGTAGTTTAGATCTAACTTGGATTTTCTTTTTTTTTGGGCATTTTCTTGCCCTTTTGAGCTAGGACGTGGGGTTGGAAGGTGAAGGCATCTTCTAGACCTAGGACGTGGGGTTTGCTTGTGGTTTGTTTGGTTTGCTAATTTGCTTTCCTAGCCCTCTTCTTGTTGCTTGCTTGCCTTTCTTTCTCAATTCTATAAATCTTAATCAAGCCAAGCAACTTAATTAATTGCCTACCTTGTTGGGAGAGGAATACCCCAAGAGGTAAGGATAGATGTTTTATTATGTGATTAATGATCTAATTGATTAATGCTATAATTGTTCTAGATCTAGATCTAACACATAATCATTAGCTTAAGCCTATTGGGCATCATAAATAGCTTAGCTAGATCTCTTGCATGCTTAGTTTGCTTCAAGTCTTTATCTTTATGCACATGCTTAGATCCATAATTCTTAATCTCTAAATGCTTCAATAAGTGAATGGTGTTATTCTTTATTGCATAAATATCTTAAGGCCATTTGCCATAGGCTTGAATGTTATCTCATGGTTAAGTAGGCAAACACACTAGATCTTCTTTTCATATCTTGTTGGCAAGTTGTTCTTGCCCTTGTGATTCATTTCTTTTCAATAGCAAACTCATGTGTTAATAATCTAAGTGCATGTGACAAACTAAATCTTCTTTCAGCCATCTTTATTTGTTTTACATGTGTTCATACTTTTGATGTCATAAGCTTAAAACAACACACTTATAAGCTCATAAAAGTTTCGGCCATATCACTAAATCACACTTTAAAAGTGTCATAAAATCTTCAAAACACTCCAAAACTCACCTAAAAGTCTACCTAATCCATATATATACTTAATAGACTACTTAGGGTACCTTAGACCACCATCTTCACCATCTAAAACGGGTCTGAGGAAAACAATGGAGGGTGTAGGCAGGGGACTGTCTCATAGCGCACAAGATGTGTCCTCTCCAGAAAGTACTCATTCTTTAGGGCTGACAGGTTCTGCTAGGGTTGGCCTCGTTGCCACACTATCTTGAGCGTCCAGCAGTTATTTGGCAATAGGAGGAGGAGGCTTTGGTGAAAGCTTAATAAAACTTAATAATTTTAAGAAAGCTTAATAACTCAACCTTGGGCTTAAACTAATAAATACTTTGTGGGTTAAATAACTAAGAGTGTGGGTAATCTTCATCAATCTTAATAATACTAGTGCTTGAAATCTTCAAATCTTCTTTAATGTGTTGATGATAATGACATATTGATGGTGATCTCATAAATGTGATGGTGTGTTGATGCTAATGCTTTAATCCTTTGATATTCTGCACACATAAAGATAAAACGTGGTTAGCTTGCTCTTGTATCATTTGTATCTTAGCATTTTTACTTGTAAGTAACTGTAGCTAATATTTATTGGTTCAATTTATTCTTTTGTAATCTTGTAAACAACTTGTAATCTATTGTAACGAAACACCCCTTAACGTAGTTGACCCCTTGCCCAATCTTTAGGCACTAGTCTTAGTTGACCTAGGGCAAAGGCTTGTCTTACATGCTAACCCTTGCACCT
Organism: Picea mariana; assembly: GCA_032191745.1. Classification (NCBI taxonomy): domain Eukaryota; kingdom Viridiplantae; phylum Streptophyta; class Pinopsida; order Pinales; family Pinaceae; genus Picea; species Picea mariana. Next base: position 3,881 of record JASDQU011025751.1, read on the forward strand.
TGGATCGCTGCTTGTACATCATAGGATAGATCCCCTCTAACCTTAAGAAATTAAAACTAACTCCTAGAACTCAACTTTAACACATCTAGTAACTAAGGTCTACCCCCTTTGGCTTCCCTAGGAGTAAGCCTAGACGGAAGAGGTTTCGGTCAAAGTGACAGTGTGGGCTGCCAACCTAGGCATTGTGCCACCAAGGACACACTAAGTGAGCCGGACTTAGCTCACGTCTACAAGTGTGTATAAGGACGGAAACACGCACTGCAGTTAGTCAGTTTGTGCACAAGTTTGGAGGAGAGCTGCCATTGCAGTTGCCGCAGCTAGCAGATTACGTTTTGGCTTGGACTATCTCTTTGTTATGGTTTGAACTATTTGATCAGCTCCTGTTTAGTGCGCTATCCTTGGAGAAAGGTGTGCCACCCTTTGTTTGGCTATCTTGCCTAGGGTTTGCTTCTGGAGTGATTCTCTGTCAAGGTTAAGGTGCTCGGAGGGTGGCTTCGACCTATGGTTGGGTGACAATACTGATATTGTCTATGGTAAAACAAGCACATCCATCATATTCTAACAGGGATCAAGCACATGTTATTGTCCTTGTTCTAATTGCTATCTACCTACTAGATTATGCCAAGGAGCCTTTTTTCTTGAAGCCATTACTAGGGCCTTGCCTTTGCAACACCCTAGTACTTGCCACTTCATCCTAGCCGTTTTTTGCTACATCGTTGAGTTAAAGAAGGAGGAAAACCTACTAAGGCCTAGGGTTACCTACACCTTAGCAGTCGTTTTCCCCTAGGGTTTGGTGGTTGAAGCCTCCGTCTACCAAGACTTCATCCATTAATTCCTCATGTCTTTGGCTCTATTATTATCATCTTGTTCCTTCAATTCTTGCAGCCACTTTTTTGACTCCATTTTCCCTATGAAGACATTGGTCTAAGATCTCTCTCTCTCTTGAGTGTTTTGATCACAACTTTCAAACATCCAAATCTTTGAACAACTACTAACACCTTCTAACCCTAGTTTAGATTGACTTGCTAACCTTATTGATGCTATTATTCATTTGAGTTATAGTCATACTTTGCAACACTTAAAGCTTCTTTAAGCAATTGAAAAGATTGACTAATGCATAGCCTTATTTGCTTATGATGAATGTGGTGTTATGATATTGATGATTAATCATTCTTGCTCATGTTGAAGCTTTTATAAAAGCATTAATTGTGAAGTATTGTATTGTGATTATTGTTGCTATACATCTTCGTTTACTTCACCAATATATTAGTCAATTGCTCTTATTGAGAAAGTCTCTGATTATATGAAGTGCTAACCAGCAAGTACCCTTGCAAATATAGTTTTATGTTGCTTTGTTCCAGGCATGTACACTTCTTGTATTATTATCTCTTTATTGGTTGTTTAGCCGGACTTTCTGATCAATGGTGACTTGTGAGAGGGAAACTTTTACTTGGCCTTTATCCTTTGCCTTCTCAAAACGCCAGGTCACCGGGGACATCTCCCCTAGGCCTACCACCCTAAATAGAAAGAGACATCCTATTGAGGTGACAGTGATCAGATAGTCTCCCGTTATGTCAATTTGTCTTCATTCACCTTTCCTTTCTGTCAAAGTACAAATTGCGCGATAACAACCCCCTCCAAGGGTGACACTTTCGGATGGCCTCGCAAGGGTGTCATGTTGTTGGTTGCATGAGGTGTCATGATCATTTTTGCCAGATTCAAACAGACTTCTTCTCGATCCCCATCAAATTCATGATTGTGCTAGCTCAATTGTGGTATAGCTCACTTTCATCCCAGCTCATCAAATGACAGATGCATTGTGGTATGGTATGGTTCTCAGTTTGCTTCATATGACAATCCATTTATCGATACTTGTTTGGACATGATGATATATCTTCTTAGCTTGTCACAAAGTGGTAAACACCTAACGATTGTCCTTTTAGCACTTCATAATGTTATATGGTTTTATTACTTGCCTCGTAGTACCTTGGAGAACATGTTTTCTTTTAAAAGTCTGTAATCTCCTGGGTTAAGTTGCACCACTGGTTGTCTAGGCTAGATAGTGTTATCCTTATCCCAACCATGCTAACCACTCTCCACGTCCCCGGTATTATACACTCCATCCTCATAAAAAATGTCATCTTGGTGATGTATGATTTCTCAAAGGTCAAAGGAAAGGTCAAAATTAAAGCCTAAAATAAATAAAGCCACTAAGGCTAAGAGTTGAAGAGCAAAGTTAAAAGCCAAATATTAAGCTTGAGCAATGCTCCCCACTATGAGGCCAATGCTCCTGTCCCTAGTTTGTCTATGGATATCTAAATAAAAGGGACTTGTTCAATAAACTGAACATCTAAATAAAAGGGCTTAAAGGGGTAGTAAGAAACAGTGTGGAGGATGGTAACTCAATGCTAAGCTCCCTCTAGAAGGTTATTATAAAGAAAACATCCTAGCCAAATGAAGTTAGATAAATGATTAAATGAATAATAAGACTTGTGCATGTCTAAGAGTTTGAGGGTCATTAGATGAACCCATTCCCCATTTCCCCTTTCATCATTATTACTCATTATTACCTATCTTTTACCTAGGTATTTAGGAAATTTGGGTTGTCTTAGGATTTGATGCATGTATAGGGGTTAATATTGTTCTTGTTAACCCCCCATGCCTAGGGGTAACTAGAGGAGATCATGTCTCGTGGCCCGCAATGGATAACATGATCCTGACCATGATGATGATCAACATGACCAGAGATGGCAGCCCAACAGCGCCCCTCATTTATAGCTACAGGTCAACCATGGCTCATCACATCCAAGCAACCCGGTGTATGGGAGATGGTAAGTCAGCGTCACCATGAGGTATGTTAGTCTTTCTTTCATGCAAAGTGTTGTGCTTAATTTGTTGGGCATGTGGAATGAGGATCTTTGGTTGAAGTTGGATAATGGATCATTGGCTTGGGAAATTGTGTCAATTGCCTTGTTTCACCATGGTGATTAGCTTCTATGCCCTAGTCCCGTGTTGTCACCGCCCAGGGAAAAGGGGTTCTACTGGGGGGGCCTCACAAGGGTAACGTTCTGTTCCCCACCATACTTAACACTTTCCATCCAGGAGCCTCTCATAGTGTACCACACTTCGGTAATGGGTCATGGTCCATCCTCTCATGAGAAGAAGGGGTTGAAGGCCCAAAGGTTGATGTTATTGCTCCATATATCTATGCTATGTTATAAATGACAAGGCCATCATAAAAGCCTCAGGCCAGCTTGACCTCTACCCCCTCTAATGGTAATCGCCCTTGTCCGGATGTGAATGAATGCACCAAATTATAAAGGACTATAGCCTAGTAAAAAAATGAAGGAATGAAGATTGGAACCTTTTAAAGGGCACTTGCAAATGATAATTGCGTATCAAAAGGCAAATTAAGGGATTTGGAATGCAAAAAGTACCGAGGAAAGGGTATCTCAAGCAAGCAAGCTCTCCCTCTACGAAGGCGCTCATAGAAATGGATTCAATGTCACCATAAGCCATGAAGTAAACCCTAAAACCATATCACTATCACACTTACTCTTGAGGGGTTTCTTTATTTCCTGCTTCCCACAGGACCTATCCCTCTACCTAGGGCTTTTAATTCCTATCTAGGTTGGCACACCTAATAGGGTTGGATGAAGGCCCTCCCATACTTAAACTTGCCAATTCACATGAGGTCCTGGGTTGGTGTGATGCTTGAAGGGGATACTGAAGTGAATTGTTTACATGGATTATATCTTAAGTAACAACTTACTTTGCATGTTTTAAGGACTAACATTTCTTGTGAACCTTGGCTAACCTTGTCTTATACTCTGCTTTGTTTTGGATGGCCCTGACATGGTTCTTTGAGGGACATTTTGGGCTTGTACCCAGAACGTTGTGCCTTTTATTATAGGACTTTGGCATGTGTGATGTAGAGCAGTGGATCATCCAGTGACTCACCACCTTCAAACGTCAACTCTCACATCCTTGGAACATTGAACGATGGACAGATGGGCTTTGTTTGAGCAAATTTAGTCATGATGACACACATATGGGCTGGAAGCCCATAGACTGGGAAAAATACCATAGGGCTTATTATCCACTAGATTAGGGACATTGCAACAATAGATAGCTAGATACCTTACAGAGACGAGATGCAACTCCCTCCAGCTTGGACGCAACACCTTGGATCTTGGAAGTTGGCCCTCATTTGATGATGATGTCATCTTTTAGGGTTTGATGGAGCTAGGGTTTGATGGACGGTTGGGGTACCAATGATGATTTGGCAGGGCCATGGTGAGGAGACACTTCATTGACATTCACTTCACCTTGGATTGGTGCCACGTGGCCTTTGGAGGCCTCCTTGCCTAGGAGGGCTTGACGTCACACACGTGTGGCCATTATTGATGTATATTTTGCATTTTAGCATTTGTAAAGGATAAATGAGGGGTCGGCCCCACTTAAATCAAATGTTATGTTTGTGGACAAATTATGCTAGGCTAGCCTCATATAAGAAGGCTAGCGCTAGCCTTTTCATTATCATCATCACTCCTCACCATTTGTGGGGTAACACTTCTAGCTTTTTGCTATTTCAGCCATTCTTGGTCTCTTATCTTATGCGCTATGCTTGGAGAAGGTATCTTGTGGATGTTTTTGCTGATTTTGGATAGATATTTCTGCAATTAGGGTTTTATGCTCTTGGTTTCTTGGATAAAGTAATTTTCTGCAATTCTATGGTATTTTGTTAATGGTCAAATTGTTATTTTGTTGCAAGAAGTCTTGTCTTGTTGAAACCCTAAGAGGGGAACATAAGTGCTTCTTCCCCTCATAAAGTTTTATTTGTCCAAGTTAGTGAAACGTCCTTTCTAGGGTTAGAAGCCTAAAGCCCTAAAGTGCTAGCACTTTAAGATTTTAGCCCTAGACAATTGATCTTTGACCTAAGTGAAGCTACAGGAAGACAAAAACGATATCTAGGGCCCAAACGTGCTTTCACCCTAGATATCCTTTTCCTCAAAGTTTAAAACCTAAGACCCAAACGTGCTTGCACCTTAGGGTTTAGACTCTACCTCTTGGTTTCAATTAGATCAATCTTCAAGTATACTCCATAGACCCTGGAATGACAACAGCACTGATCTAGAAGCAATCTTGTGGTAAAAGTAGCTGTCAAAACTATTTTTCTAAATTTCTCAAGTGTTCTACTAACTCCACTAACCCTAGCTCTAACAAACTCATAATAATTATTGTTGTTATTACAAAAGTTTGCTACAGCCACTGAAAACTATCTTAATTTGCTGCATACACCTAATTATTAGTGGCTTAACTAGTTCAGAAATCATATATAGCAATTGGATAATATTCTATTTATTGAATGCTTATTTTTCATGGTCAATTGTGGTGTTTCTCAGCAATAATTCTTGTTGTTGCAAATCATTCATTGTTGTTATAGAGTTGTTTACTGCTGTAATTTGCAACAGCCAATGCAATTTAACTTGTCTAGTGTCTAAAGAGGTCATTGTTGCATGCTTGAGCTTGGTAATTGTTATATATATGCTGAAAATTGTTCTTGTTCCGGGCAGGTACAACAATCACCTTACAATCTCTCTTTCCTTCCCAGACCTAGACCAACTAATCGGTGATTAAGATAGGGGGCGGTAGGCTTGGCTATCAAACTTGCTATTCGATCCCTTGAGGTCACTAGGGAAGCCTCCCTTGTAGTGGATCTCCTCCATCACTAAAACGAGGGAAGATTCTACTTAGGTGACAGTGATAGTTTCTTCCATAGTTACGCAAGATTTGGGGATCTTGTGGTGGGCTTTGCACAAGTACAAATCCTGCGATAATAGTTCCCCTTGGTAAGGCTTAAGCAAGTACTAAAACTAACCCCCTTTGTTATGATGTGCTAAAGGCCATATCTACAGACATTGGGATCCATGACAGTTGCCTTGGGATTCGTGTACCACATCGAGATATGTGTCACTGCATTGGGATCCATGATAGTGCATCGGGCCATGACAAGGATGCCATGTCATCACACATGCCACATGGACCACTTATATGCATCCTCCTTGCTCAGATGGACACTTCATTGCACACTCATGCGTTAATTATACCCTTTCTACCACACATGGGTGTAATTAATGCATTTGAGAGAGAGTTTGCACTTTATGAGGGTGATTTCACATAATGACTTGGACTCCTTGATGATGTGGCATCCATTTTGGACCCTTGTTAGAGGAGCGCTAGCCTTCTAGAACCCACATGTGCCTCATGAGAGGATGTTATTGATGGGACGACTCATGCATGAGAGATGATGTCATCCTCTTTTAGGATTTTTCTCCACTTTTTGGACCATTCCTTTGATTGAGGAGGTTTCCTATGTGGATGTTGGGATATTTTAACTTTCCTTTGGTCCATTTTACTTGACTATGGACCATTCCTTTGACGTGGACACCACATTTTGATGGGTGCACCTCTCTTGGCCTCTACTCATTCCATATGTGTGGTTTTAATTGTATTATGACCTCTCCTAAGAGGGACGTTGTACTTTGTGAGCATATTATTTTATGTGTTTTATTATTGCTTGTATCTTTCCCGTGGTTTTATCAAGCAAATGGTTTTGAGCTAGCACATGGTTTTGTATGGTAATTGAGAAGACTTCTCACCTATAAAAGTAGAAATCCTCCCTCATTTCAAATCATTGGAGATTAATGAGAAGCTTGGTTATTAATATTTATTGAGTATCTATTTCCCTTCCTGTGATTGTTCTAACATTTTTCAAGGGTTAGATAAAATTTCTTAGAGGTTGCTTAAAAAAAAACGGCTGCTACAAGGCCAAAGAAGTGCTAAATGCTCCACTTGGAAGGGTTCAAGGTAAGTTTTCTCACCCTCCCCTTTGATCATTAAATTTCCTTGTTCATGCATTAAGATAGGACGTCTAATGGCTCTTCTCTTTTGCTTGGCTGGCCTCTAAGTTACACTTGTTTGGCACCGGGAGAGGCTCCTCACGGACCAATCCTCCCTTGCAATCCTAAAAAAATCCTTCAAACCCTAGGTGGTGTTTGAGGGGCAATCCTCCGAGTGCCTTTCAACACTACTCTACATAAACCCTAGGATTCACATAGAGGTGAAGTGGTGACCCCATAAGCCCTCTAAGGCATTGGTTTGCTCTTTGTCTGCAACCACCTAAACCTAAAAAGTAAAATCCTTCCTTTGTTTGTGTTTTGTTGAGGCTCATTGCTTATCCTTCTACAATTTCTGTTAGCCAATTTTCACTTTGTCATCTTCAACCAGCAGCAAGGGTTTGATCTGGTTTCCTAATTGCCTACCTTTATTTTATCAAACCTCAGGGCTCTTACCTTCTACATTGCAGGTCTAATCTCTCACAGGTTACAGCCCTATCATCATTCCCTTGGCCAAGCTGGTACTGGTAAGTTCTGCAGGGTTATACAAGGGTTTGAGCTGAAACATATCGTCTTTTCAAAGGGACATTGCAAGTGTTTCCTGTCCTAAACCACTTCTGCCACCAGGCAGTGCCCTAAACTCTTTCAACGACCTCTTATTTCCTTGCATCATTGCCTCTATTGGGCTGGCATACCACTGTAATCCACTGTCGAAAAACTGCAGACATATAGAAGTCCCTAGATTTGGTTTTAACTGTTATTTAAGGCAACGTTCCTTGTCTCTCTTGCTCGGCTGGTAAACCACGTTGCAGTTCTACCCTAAGCCTCCTCAACAACCCCTCAACCTGCATATTATTCCATTGTTTGCTGGTTAGGTAAGCCGATTTCTCAGAAAGGGTATTGCAGACAAAGGGTTCAAAATTTAAATGGTTGCTGGCCTATATTGTATCATGATGAGTCCGGATAATAAATAGATCCTTGTTTGAAAACAAACACTTAAGTCTCAAATCTGGTTATTGGCACTGCCTTTGCATATATTTAGTGACCTGAGCTTCAAATCTGTGCTAGCCTACTTAAAGAGTTACTACAACAGTGACATATTTTTTTGCCAAGTCTGATATAATCTATGTATACATGTTTAAACGCTGCATCTTTGTTATACATATGCACTACATTTGAAATCTGACATTGAACTCTATACTGGAATTTGTTACAGCATTGATACATTATTGTAATGTTCCCCTCCTCTTGACAAGGGTCTTGAGAGACTTAGTAATCTAGTTGTCCCCTCTAGACTATAGTCTCATGGATAAAGGTGACTAAGAGGTGCCAAAATGGTCACTAAGGAGCTAAAAGTTATATAATTAAAGTGACTTTAGCAAAAAGGAAAATAAAAAGCTAATTGGCTAAGATGAGGAAATAAAGTGAATAACCTTAGAAGCCAATTAAATAATTTAAGTGAAAATTAGAAGATGGAGGTAGAAAAGGAGAGGAGGGTGCCTCAGTCCTCATTCATGTCATTTCTCATTTTGCATCTTTGAGCTTTGCAGCTTAGACGTTTTGAGGGTTTTGAGTAAACAAACCCTAGAGATCAGCAAGGAGGTGAAAGATTCCTTTGTTCCTGATCCAAGCTTGGTCAAGGTGGTGAAAGATCCCACCCTCACCATTCTACTCAGTTTCAGATCAAGTTCAGAAGTGTATTGTGGAAGCAGGGCGCAGGTTTGGGGGTTTTCTGCATATAGGGCACACTGTTGGAGAAGAAAGAGTTCAATCTGACTAGGGAAGGGAAGATTTGAGGCCAAACTTATTCCAGGAGAATTTTCCATCATCAGAGCACCTTTTCTCATCAGTTCTTGAGGGGTTTTCTATGCATATTTATTACTTCTCTTGGCTGGGCGAATTTCTGAAGGAGGGCGCATTGTCTCTTGGTGATTTAGTGAGTTGGAGGGTTAGATCTCACATTACAACTGAAGGATCTCATCATATGTGTTCCACATCCCCAGATCTAAAATTCTACAGTCATTCTCAAGGGTTTGGAGGCCAGATCTGAAGAGGCCGAATTTCCTAAGATCTCTACAGCCAAGTGGTGTGCAACTCAGCCAGATTTGGGTGCCAGATTGAAGGGAAAGATATTGATCTTGTCTAGACTTGCATGCTACCAATGAAGGTCTAGAAGGACTCACAACTCTCTCTTTATTTTATCTTGGAGGCATCTTCAACCATAGCTTCTATATTTCTTCTATGTTTTCCAGATCTGTATATCTCTTGTATGGAGGTCGGCTTATATAATAAATAAAGGTCAGATCTGAAGTTTGTGGCTATTTCATTGTGTTATTCACTTGTATCTTGTTGTTTCATTTATTTTTGTTCCATATCTATCCTCTATATGCTATAAAACCCTTAGAAGCAACTCCAGCGCAACTCTGGGGAAACAATCTACAAAAATATTCAACAAACAACTCACACAAACAAGTATTAAACCCTTGAGTTCCTGGCAACACTGCTTGGGAACATTACATATATTTGGGTTATACTGCATACGTGTCGATTCAATGATATAAATGTGTTCCAGGTCTGCTGAATCTACAGCAGTTGTTTCATTCATAACATAGTTATCTTATATTGCAACGTGAACTTATGAACTGTGCTTCTTTCCACTAGAGTTTTACCACGGAAATCACAATGTCACATGGGTTCCTTGACATACATATGATGCAAATTTGATTGGTTGAAGATCTGATATTTTTTTGAGGTGTTTGCTGCATATCCTAATGAAACTCTTCATGAATGTACCTTTATAAGACAACACGCATACTAGACTTATGCAACCTGTTCATTGAATGCTCGTAATCACTTGTCGTTGCTTATTATGATAAATGGTTTGAATTTGGGATGCTAAACATTGCAATTATTCTTATGCCTTGAGTATATTACGCTTTGCATGTTATTGGATGTTCCTTGCAAACAATATTTGGCCATTACCTTCTCTAATTCACCTTGAAAGCCATCACTTTGAGAAGTCAATCGAAGTCAACTTAGTCCTTGTGCATACTTGCCTTACTTGCAACGACAGGACTTAGTTTGACCATATAGGAAAACCCTCCTTAGGTTAGAGACCCTAGTCTAGAGAGTCCAAGCAAGGTCGTTGAGGTGACAGTGGGCGGCTTGCTTGTTCCGTTGCCCTAAGGTCTCCCTCGTAGGACAAGACTTTCCCTTGGTGAGAGTTTGAGTAGCAATAGTCTGATCAAGCCTCTTACCAAAGATATGTTCATTGGCACTTGTCTTGACTTCGCAAGTGTTACCATCGTGGTGATCCTCACAAAAGTTACACCATGCGTGGGGAAGGATAGTTCTAAGGCTGAGCCTGAAGGGTGGCTTGTGCTGAAGATTCAGGGTCTGGTTGGGTAACCAGGTTCCTTTCAAAAGCTATCATCCTATTATTCATATCTTGCGTCAGTTGTAGAACCATAAAAATATCTACTTGTTTTCCTGTGTCCTCTAGGAGCAAACCAATCCTTAGGGTTTGTTCCTCAAACTCCAAGTAGGTCTACAAAGAAAAACCAAGGTTATCCACATTCTTCTCCTCAAGTCGGTGGCAATAAGGAGGTGGCAAAGTATTGTAATAGTGCATCAAGGTTTCCTAATTATGAGGTTTGATCAACTCAAGAATCTAGTTATAAAGCTTGGTAAAATGAAGAAGTATACTCTTCGTTGGTCAATATAGCAGGTTCGAACCATATCTAAAATGGTATAGTTAAGTTGTCCCACTTTCCCTATCTCCCCATTGCCAATTCGACCTGTATTATAAGACAAGCTTCTTATTATTAGTGCATGCGGTTTCAAATTGTTTTCAATCATAATTGCTTTATTTGGTGGGTCTTTTCTTCCCGGATCTGGTAGTTCAAGAGGTGGAAAAAGTGATCTAAAAAATTGATTATTCTACAAACATTCATGGGTCTTTTCTTCCCCGATCGTAAGCAGAATGGGATTGAAAAAGTGGTATAAAAATTTGATTATTTGGTATGATTTGAAAGCAATCTTACGCTCCTATTCGATTTCAATTAGGCAAAGTCATTCTTCATAGATTTACTGTAAAGGTGCATATGATAAAAGGTTATCACTTTCTTGGCCTTCCTCATACCAAAGAGATGGGACCAACTACAGCTACCACGCTAATGCTTGGGCTTGACCTCCAGAGAACACATCAGTAATAAAATCAATATTAGGGATAGGGATTGAGACAAATAGAGGAGAGGGAGACTAAACCATGCCAACCAGAAAATTTGAACCATGCCTTAAACGCAGGACAATGCTAGGAAGCAAGACAAACACATAGTTGTTCATGGGGTGGGTAACCCTAGCCCTACTTTCCCCACTGCGTCAACTACACTGGCAAGTGAGCCTTTACCATGTTATGACTGCTAGCCAAGCTCGAGCTTGGGACCATTAGTGTTCCTCTTGGTCGAATCAGTCTCCCTCACTTGTCTTGAGCTTGGGATCAGTTGCCCCCACATCTGACATGAGGAAACGTGGATCACATTTGGTAAACTAACACTCTTCCAGAGCCGCTCTTCCAATGGCACATTCAAGTCCACATCTGATGTGAAGTATTCCTACTCAGTCAGCCAGGTCTCGAATTCAATGATATCCTCCAACCTTTGCTACATAGTGTCTTGGGCTTACAATGGGCTTGCCAGCCATCTTCAGTTTTGATCATTCAACATTACTACAGTTCGTCGCAGTCATGCCTCAGATTGATTACATGCAATTAGTGCTCTACAATTCCATGACTTGGTACTCTGGTTTGATTGCATCATTTCTTCACCGTGGTTTCATGTATGGTTTTTTTCTTAGATATGGTGTGATAGTGTTAACTTAGTCATAATTGTGGTGAACACTAAATGGAATCTAAAGGCTCTTTGTAACAATCACAAAGTTTTTTCGTTGCCTCGTTGTACCATGGTGGGACATAGATTCTTCAGTGTGTCATCCGTTAAGTCAGGTTGTACCACTAGGAATCAAGTTAATGTAGCGTAACACAAATCCCAAACCATACTTAACATCTTTTCCATCCTTCCCATTTTCATTCTATTCCATTCCTCATACTTCTGGTTCATAATCGACTTGTGGTGTATCACCCAGCGAGGTCCAAGCAAATCAAAAGAAAACCCTATGTATAGAAGCCTCAAATCAAAGAAAGCCGAAAAAAGGATAGAGTAAAGACTGTTAAATATAAAAGGCCATTTACCCCTAGTCCCATGCCTAAAAAATAGCATATCTAAAGAAAGGGACCAAGAAAATAAAGAAAAAATTAAAGGGAAGAATAAATGTTAAATCAAGGCTAAACGCTCCCTCTCGAAGGCTCACATGTGGATTGAATGAAGACATCTAGCTCTTGAAAGCTAGCGAAAGAAGACCTCTACATCGACATCATAACTATATGGTCAATTCATGAAGCCCCCTTTTCTCCTTTCCACATTCAACCACCACTAGCACCTACTTCCAACTTGGTAACTTAGGAAACACACCTTGGCCTTAGGGGATTGACACTTGTGATAAGGCCTAAAGGTTGTCCCACCATGGTTAAGCTTAGGAAAGTTGTAAAATTAACCCAATGTTACTTGGTTGCTAGAAGATATCATTTATGCAAACCACTAATTGAGTTATGTCATGGGCTTTGTTATCCCCGAGCCTAGGGATAACTAAGGAGATTATGTCTCGAGGCCCACAGGTCCTAGACATGGAGTACCAAGAGCCAGATCGACTTGAGCATGGCCCTAGAGGGCCCATCCTTTCATTCTTCAGCGCCTCCACTTTGTAAGCAGCAGCAACATCCATCACATCGGCCTGGTTCTGCAGCAGAAATGGATCTTTCTCCGTGAGGTAATGAGTCTGGGTATCACGGTATGTGTCACTCTGATCCTCAAAACCTTTGAATATGTGCATTTAATTATTTTTGCTTCTAACGTGTGCTTGGACCTTATGCTTTTCCACTTGACCACACCTAGGGGGAATGACAGGATGCCCTAGTGAGCTGGTACCCATAGGGTTTGAGTTTCCACTGGGGGGATTCATGAAAGGCCATCGTCCGCTCCCACCATACTTACCACTTTTCATCTTTTTCCTGCTATCCATCCCATTACACTAGTCCGGGCATTGGGTTGGACAAATATCTAAGGGTTGTACCTTACCTTGTGGGAAGAAGGGGCTAAAGGCCTAGAGGGTAAAAGTAGTTGGCAAAAGATAAAAGCCAAAAGAATGAAACCTTGAGATGCTTTGCCCAGGGATCCCCAAGAAAGCAATAAAAAGCTTCTCAGCAAGAAACAAAGGGACCCATAAAAAATAATAAATCAAGACCTAGTTAAAGGATAGGGGGTGTCATCACGAGCCAGCCTATTAGGTCCATGGGAATGTAGCGGTATGACACTATCGACAGTTGGTCACCACGCCAGGGTAGTGGCTCTTGGTGGCATAGCCAAGAGAAAGGGGGTCTCATCACGAGCCAACCTTCTCATTTCTGTGAAATGCTTGTGGGTAACATTGCCACCATTGGTCACCACGCCAGGGCAGTGTCCCCTATGAAGATTTTCAAGTCCTATCAAGCTTGTCAACTAGGTCTGTCTTTGACCACATATTGACTCTAAGTTTCAACTGTTATGATAATGTTTGTTGCTGTTTTAGGACAGCCAACAGTCCAAGAACTTCTTGCTGATTTGTTACGGTTGCACTTCCAATTTCAGGTGCTCTAGCATGTAGTTTTAGTAACCAGAAGTTAGCACGTGCATACTAAAATAAGTACAACACACCTAAAGATCTTTACAGCTGAAAATAAGCAGATCTAAGAAACTACCACATGCATTTTTGTACACAGGTATTTTTGGTCAACATGACCCTGGATAAAACCCCCCCAGGGAAAACCAGTTTGGGATATATGTCTATATAATGATGATCAAAGCAAGAGATACAACAAGTAATGAAATACAATGGAACCTGTATACATAGCAAGCTCCTCACGAGTCTTGCCACAAGAACCAGAAAGAGAAGTGCCCAAACTGTGGTGTGCCCTCTTCCTTTGTTGCCCTATGCACTGAACTGAAGCGCCCTAGCTCATCATTAACCCAATGAAGAAATCCCTCCACAGGAATGTGCTCTCCTGTGCTGCCTCTCCACTGAAACTGTCAGAGCTCAAATCCTCCAAGCAAATCTACTACCAGGTAGCTGCCAGTCCTCTCAACATGTGCGCCCTCCTAGCAAAAATGATCACCAGAAATAAACAGAGCCAGATCCTGAATGTCTCTCTCCACAGAAACAAGCGCCCAAGCTCTCCTCTCCCTATGCATCAGATTTCATCTCAATCTGACAAGTCCTCCTCCTCTGATGAGCAAATGAAGGAAACAGAATGCGCCCTCCTCCTCAAGATGTGCCCCTCCTCCATGAAAATGCTCCATCCTAGAGATGGAAGCTATGGCTCCATGGAAACGCTCTCCATGCAAGCTCAAACCAACCTCTAGCTTCTCCTCAAGCTCTCAAGGGTTTTACTCAAACCCTCATGAAGTGCAGCCCCCTTCTCCTCAAGATTTGCGCCCCTCTTCTCTTCTCCAAAACTCTCAAGTGAAGAATGAGTCTCAAAAATATCTTTACCCTCTCTTTAGCCTCCTCATGCCAACCCTAAAAGATCAATGGCCTAGATTAAATCTAGCCAAGTCTAATCAATGGGTGAGATCAACTCCAATAATCTCACTAAGGAAACCCACTTTCCTTAGTTGCTTTATGTCTATTAATTCACCCACAATGTGAATTAATTGTCACTTTATGACTTAAGTGACATATTTCACTTTTG
>JASDQU011025751.1:34415-45761 GCA_032191745.1 Picea mariana
GTGAAAAGGTGGTGCTATGATGGGAGTGGACAATGGTTCTTCAGAAATCCCCCCATTGGCAAACCAATACCTACAGATACAAGCTTGTTAGGGAACCCTGTCAATCCCCCCAAACATGGTCAAGTGGGCAAATGTAAGATCCAAGAAGTTTTTAGAAATAAAAGGAATCAGATGCATACATTTAAAGGTTTCAACGATCAAATGCGACACATACCATGATACCTGGACTGATTACCTCATGAAGCAAGAACCTCTTTTGATACTAGACCAAAACGATGGTGATGGATGTTGCTGCTGCTAACAAGATAAAGACAATCGAAGAAGAAAAGGTGGGCTCTCCAGGGCCATGCTCAGGTCAATCATGCTCTCGGTACTCCATGTCTAGGACCTATGGGCCTTGAGACATGATCTCCTAGTTATCCTTGAAAAGTGGGGATAACAAGTTTAATCGATCTTTTGATTTTTTTCTTTCCTTCTTTCTTCTCTCTTTCTTGTGCTAACTCTGCAAGATCCCTCCAAGAAAACAAAAATATCATTTCTCCCAAATCTTGGGCAGAATTAACACACTGTCCTAGACATTACAGCCGTTATTTTTTGTCTTATTTTGCAGAAAATTAGACTTAAGGACAACAACAATTCACCCTAGGGACTCCCCCATGAAGCTGACAAGAACCAGCCCAAATGGAGAGGGGTCTAGTCCATGACAATTTGGGGATTTAATCCTTTAATTAACCATTTTTTCATCACTAAAATATCAGATTTATCAACTCAATTGGAGGGTGGAAAAGTGTGCTAACAAATTGGCATCATTGTCAGGGAACGCAAGCCTTGGTAAACAAAATTCAGTGAGTTTTTACTTCAATTGTTTAATTTTATTTTTCTCACCTCGCGACTCCACAGGATACATGGTTGAATTCACAAGGGAATGTATGCAAATCATCCTGAGTCGACCCTAGTGAAGGGATCTACCCATCCCTTAGCGAGCCAGAACACTTGTTTCAGAATAGTTCTTTCATTACTCCCACCGCCACTCCTTCTCTTACAGTTGGTATAGTTGTTCTACAGTCAGTCCAGGTATCTCTTCCATTCACTACTGAAACTCTTAGCACTATGGTAAGTACTTCGACACCTCAGGTATCATATTTTCTTTCCTCAGCTCCTTTGGTTATAGTTCCAAGTTCTGGTCCTTTGGTTATTTCAAGTTCTTCAGGAGTTCCAAGTTCTAGCAATATGGCTGCTAGATTTACTTTCAATGCTTTTGGTCCCTTATACATAACTTCTATTCAAGGGCAACCTCATGCTTTACCTACTACTAATTATGTCAAAAATTTGCCTATGTTTTAGGGAAACAATGCCATCAATGCGCAAGACCATATAGATCAATTTTTGAAGGTATGCGATGATGAGGGGGTTGAACATGAGGATGTGGCCATGAAGATGTTTTTTGTGACTTTGGAAGGTCAAGCATGTGCATGGTAGAAGGCTCTTGCAAACAATTTCATCAACGGGTTGACTTCATTATTCGACAAGTTCTTGGAAAGATGAGACGACAAACAAGATACATCTTTCTTACTTAGAAACTTTATTGATCTTAATAGGAAAGAAAATGAAACTATTTTAGAATTTAATACATGCTTTGTTAAGGCTTATCATAAAATTCCAAATATTGTTAGACCTAATGAAGAATTTTCTTTGATTTCTTATCTAGAGAAGTTTGATGGAATTTTGGGTGTGTTGATCAGGCAGAAGGAACCCACTACACTGGATGTTGCTTACAAAGTGGCCATTACAACTAAGAAACACCTTTCCTTAGCCTCCAAGCCACAAGTCCTACTTAACTTGTTGCTTGAACCACAATATAGAAGAACCCCTAACCCTCCTACACAAGCATTGTTAGACCTGTTATCGCACAGTTTGTAGCAAGGATAAAAGGCTTGAGGTTTTAAGGTCAAACTGGCATAACAGGAACCAATCCCACCCAATGTCACCACAATGGGATGGTTCTTTCTCTTTAGGGTGGTAAAGCCTAGGGGAGATGTCCTCGGTGACCTGGGGTTTTGAGAATGCAAAAAGGATAATAAGACAAGGATAAATTCCCCCCTCACAAGTCGCCACCGAGCAGATAGTCTTGGCTAAACATCCAATAATAAAGTAAACCCCCCAAAGATATACATGCCTGGGACAAAGCAACAACAAATAATATATGCAATCTATTTCAATGGGTTAGTACTTCATATAAATAGATGACTATCTAAATAACATATAAGCAATTTGGCAATAAATGTTGACGAAGTCAATGTTTATCAATAGCAATGAAAATTATATCACTTCACCAATAAATATTGGAACAATATGGCATTCAATGTAACCAATCAACACTTCATTCAATAAATGCCTTAAATCACCATTCAATTTGCTTATAAAGTAAAATGTTTGCTGCACAAATGATATAATAGCCAAGGATGACAGCAACAGTAGATTGGTTAGGTTGGTTCCTAAGCTAGGGTTTGAATTCAAGGTTTTGAAAGTTGTTGTAATCAAGTTCACTTCTAAAAAGAGGTCTTTAGATAAATGCCTTGGGGTTAATGGAGTCAAAAATGAAGGATGTAAGAGATGAAGGATCAAAGAATTCAATGAGGCTAAGGACTAGAGGATTAAGCCTTGAGGTGTTGCTAAAGCAAGGCCTCAAGGACACAAACCCTAGGGGAGAGAGGCTCACCTTAGTGTAGGAGAACTAGGCCTCGGTGCTCTCTCCTCCATCCTTAACTCAATGGCAAGGATGACTAGCTCTGAATAGGTAGTATGAAACTAAGACAAGAGGGTTTGAGAAACAAAGTGTTGCTAGAGCAAGGCTTGTACAACAAACCCTAGAAAAATTCGCCCAAAGTGTAGAATACCTAGGCTTTGAGGCTTCTCCTTCTTCTTAGCTTAAGAAAGTAAAATGGCTAGCATATGAAGAGGGGGAAAAGAGTGTAACTAAAGCTAGGCTCAATCCTCTTCAGCACGAAAGAGAAGAGTGTTGCTATGGCAAGGCTTTATCTCATTTCAGCAAATAAAATGGCTAGAAATCTTGATGGGGACATGAGACAAGGACCTACAATGTGTGCTTGTCCCCTAGGGTTTATTCAGCAAATTATAACCATAAATTCAAGAGAAATAAAACTACAACCATTCATTCAAGAAGTTTTGCAGAAATTTACTTACATTTAACCAAGAAATCAAGTAGCAAACCCTAGTTGTAACACCTTCCACCAAGATAAATGCCAAAAATGCAAAGAAAAATCTTCCTTCAACAAGTGCACCTCACTAAATCAGCCAAAACCCTATACTAGGGAGCAAATTTCAGACCTCACCAAGTGGTGAGTGAGAGATGATGAAAAATGAAGGTGAAAATCCTTCATTTATACTGTATCAATGACCTAATTTACTTTTAGGTCATAAAAAGGCTGACAAGGCCAAAATATTGAAAATTATATTGTTTTACATTAAATGACAAATTAAAACCCTAATCAAGCAACAGAAGGACATCATCCCCTTTCTAGGGTGACGTTAGCCCCTTCTAGGGAAAATGCAACCCCCAGGAGCAAAACGTTAGCCCCCCTTGGGCTTCTCCAAGCTGCCACACGTGCCAAATTCCCTGTCCATCTACCAAAACGTCCATGAAGCAAGGATGACATCACGGACATCATGGGTGACGTCCTAGGCCTTCCAAGGTGAACCTTCCGCTAAAAATGGGTCAACCCCCCTAGGTCAAGTTGTGTCAGGTTGCCTCTGGTGGAACGTCCTCCTCTTCTCCGGTGAAAAACCCTTGATCTATCTTTTTCCTGTCTCTGCCCCCTAATGGGGTCTCAGCATCCACCTGGTGGGATCTTTAGCCCCATGGAGGTCCAAACTGATCATCTCCCCATGTGTACCAGTCCAAATGGTACATGTTCATCGGGCATGTTCCTGCACATCAAAAGCTATGCCCTCCATGGGCTCATCAGTCACAGGGATCATAGCAATGTCAATTTCATCATCAATATTATTAAACCTATGTATAAAATCCCTAATACATCAGTCAGCAGCTCAAAGATGTTACACAAGCCTACAATACAAGTCTGGAGAAAAGGACAAGGCGTCCTATTGGGCTAGTGTCCATAGAAGAAGGAAAGTTCTCAGAAGAAACCTCATCTAAGTCATGTAAGTGGGTGATGTGGTCAGGGGATGTCCAAACATGTGGGTGTAGTGAGGGACAAGGATGCAAAAATGTTACCTATGGGTTCCTTTGTAGAAGGCGAGATGTACCTGTCATGGATGCATTTTTTTCAAACCCATTCTTGCCTTTTCTCTTCATTCTTTTATTCTTTTATCTTTTATTTCTTTTTTGTTCAAGAGCTAATCAGGGAAGACTGCCCTGGCATGGTGACCAGTGGTGACAACATTACCCATGAGTATTTTCACATAAATGAGAAGGTTGGCATGTGATGAGACCCCATTTCCCTTGTCCATGCAACCAAGAGTCATTGCCCTGGCGTGGTCACCATCTGATGGCAATGTCATATTTTTAGATACCCATGGACCTAATAGGCTGGCTCGTGATGAGACCCCCTATCCTCTGGTTAGGCCTTGTTTTATTACTTTTTTGAGTCCCTCTTGTTTCTTGCTGAGAATCTTTTTTATTTCTTTCTCAGGGATCCCTGGGTGAAGCATCTCGAGGTTTTGTTTTTAGGCTTTTATCTTTTGCCACTTGCTTTTACCTTCTGGGCCTTTAGCCCCTTCTTCCCACAAGATAAGGTGCAATCCTGAAAAATGGGTCAACCCAATGTTTGGACAAGTGGAATGGGATAGGTGAGCAGGAAACAAGATGGAAAAGTGGTACTATGATGGGAGCGGATGATGGATTTTCAGAAATTCCCCCCCAATGGAAAACCAAAACCTATAGATACAGGCTTACTAGGGCACCCTGTCAATCCCCCTAAACATGGTCAAGTGGGCTAGTGTAAGATCCAAGTAGTTTTTAGAGATAAAAAGAATCAGATGCATACATTCAATGCTTTTGATGATTAAAAATGACACATACCATGGTACCTGAACTAATTACCTCATGGATCAAGAACCATCTTTGATCCAGGACCAAGCCGATGGTGGTGGATGTTGTTGCTGCTGACAAGATGAAGATGCTGGAAAAGGAAAAGGTGGGCCCTCTAGGGCCAAGATAAAGTCCATCCTACTCTCGATACTCCATGTCTAGGACCTGTGGGCCTCGAGACATGATCTCCTAGTTATCCCTGAAAGTGGGGGATAACAGGACCCTAATAAGGAAGAGGAAACATCTAAAGATGCAACTTTTGGTTTAGTGAATGACTTGAGCAATAAGATAGTGAAGTTAGAGAAGATGTTTCAAAACCAACTTGTTGTCTCACCTCCTAAACCTATTAACCAAAGGAGACCTTGTCGATATGCCAAAGAGAATGATGAGCCAAAGCCCCCAATGCTAACATCTGGAACAAAGTACATTGATTATGCTTCTTCTAGTTTTTATTACTGAGCTTGTAGCCTTCCCCACAGTGAGACATCATGCGCTATCTTTTCCCAAGTTGTACACCTTTATGAGTAGGGAAAGGACCCATATGGTGACCAAGACAACACTTTGAACATGGTGGCTGAATTTGAACATATAAGATAAGATAATTTTATTGATGTCTGACTAATGACCACAAAAGTAGGTCAAAGGGACTGTCGAGTACAATGATGTCAATACAATGTGGGAGTACCAAATGGTCTCCTATAAAAGGAAAAATGCAGAAACTAAAGTGCAACAAGGTAAAGTAGTAGAGAGTGAGATTAGATCCAAGGTATGAAGAACCCTTGACCCCGAAGCTCATATACCTCCTCTGATGATAAAATGTAGCGTAGGTGACGATCTAAGGACAAGAGGAGCCAAAAGAAGAAGAAGAAAGGAAATGGGTGTGTCGTGTAGTGGACCCATTTCACTTACCATCCGAGGCTAACTAAAGGAAGCTAAGTATAGTAGGGTGTCCTGAGGGTGAGCTAGTAGGCTGCCTGGATAATACCTTTCAAGTGCCTCAAAACCAATGGAAATCCTTGCAATCCGACATGCAACCAGTTCACACTCGACTGGTTACCCAAGAGGACATCCAAAGAGCCAATGAAGTTGTTATAGTCAGAGTAGCCAAGATCAAAAAGAAATATGCGTGCAAAGGTAAAGGTCAAGTTCCTCCATCATTTCCTAGAGGTGAGTCTTCTACTGCTTAGGTAAGTAAGAATCCTCCTCCTTTGTTGCCTCTTCCAATTCAACCTGAATCATCTGGTTTTTCCTTAGAGAATGAGCTTGCTAAAATCAAGATTCTTGTACCTTTGAGAGATTTAATTCACATGACCATTCATAGAGAGGCCATTGATAGATTCCTAGGAACTAAGGATGTAATTAACCTTGTAGATGAATGTTCACAAATCTTCCTTGGTATCAGTAAGGAAAATAGTAACCCGGCCCCTTTCTGTTTTCGTTAATGATTAATGTTTTGATTTTACGAAATTGCATGCTAGATTTTGATGCATCTAACAATATCATGACTCTTGAAGTTATGCATGAGCTTAGACTCTAGATCACTAGGCCATGTCAGAATGTGCAAACAATAGATGCTAGGGAGGTGCCTTGTTGTGGAGTCATCAAAGATTTATAGGTTTGTTTACTTGCAGCCCTGAAGAAGATGTTAATGATGGATGTACTTGTTATAGTTTGTCCTACCCAGTGGGGCATGCTCCTTTCGAGACAGTGCGCTGCAAATGTAGGGGGTTCCGTGCAGATGGGTCTATCATATGCCGATATTCCTATTTCTGAGGTTGAAAAAGTAAGACTATACAGGGAACATAAAATGTTGCATAATGTTGAGGACCTCTGTAGGAGAGATAATGACTACCTTTACCTGGACCTAAAAGACCTAAATGCACAAGAGACAGACATGGGCGCGTATATGCTTACAGAGATTCCATAAGAGCCTATGCCTTTTGTGTCAGAACATGAACATGAACATTCTCAGGTTTGGACTATGACTTTTGATGGTGCTAGTTCACGACATGGATCAGGTGCAGGGGTTGTCATCACTTCCTCTTCGGGTATAATATTTCCATTTTATTCATGCTTAGAATTTGATTGTATTAACAACATGGCATAGTATGAGGCTTTGTTGTTCAGATCGAGGAAAGTTAGGAAGATGGGAATCAAACTACTAAAGGTTGAAGGTGATTCTGAGCTCATTGTGAATCAGGTAAAAATGAAGTGTGAAGCTCAAAACCAACAACTGAAAAGGTATAGACATGTAGTGTGGGATGAGATTGAATATTTTGATGCATTTAATATATCTCACATTGATAGAACTTTGAATGAAATGGCTGACTCTTTGGAAATTGATACTATCTTGTTTCAACCATGGTTGACTAACCCTATATTACACACTTAGTTGAGGTTCCTTTTCGTCCTTTTGTTCCTGATAACATAGGGTCTTGGAAGGTTTTTGAAGATGATAGACATATTTTGAACTTTTTGAATTCTACTAATGAGTTTGCTAACCATAACATTGATGAGATATAGGAGGGCGAGGAGGTCCCAATGATCCAGCTCAAAAGTAACAAGATTCCTAGGGGTTTAGTGTTGTTAGAAGATTTATTTGATAGGTCAGATGATTTCCAAGACACTAATAAATGTTCTCTTGATGATTAGGTTGATGAGGTCGATATTGGAAACAAGGACATGCCAAGAATCATCAAAGTTGGTAGGGATGTGTTATCGCACAATCTATACTTGACCAAAGCCTAAAGGCAAGTAGGCTTAGATTGACGTAACATGGAGGTAGTCTTATCACTCTCACCCCAATAGGATACCTCTTTCTATTTAGGAGGAGAAGAAACTCACTCCAAGGGAGACATCCCAAGACCTAGTTGGTCGATGAAGGGAGATAAGACAATGGTAAAACCCACCCCTCTCTCTAGGTCACTCAAAAGGAAGAAGTCACTTGGTATTGTTTGGGGTTAAGGAGAAATTCAAGGTGAATGGTACCTACCCCTTACCAATGAAACAACAAACGTTAGCAATAACCAATGATATCAATGTTTCAAATTAATGACTTCAAAATAGAAATATGCTACCAAAACACTCTTATGCATGAAAAGATAAATGTATAGAAGCAACAATATGTCCAGAAACTGCAAGTTATAATGATAAGAATGATATAAAGACTTTTGCAATCTGATAGCACTTTGTCACTTACAATTTCAAGATTTAAAACAAGTCAACAAGTGACTTCAATGGGCTGTCAAAATACTTGTAACAGCAGTAAACTAAGTAATGATGACAGCATCAAAACCACTTCAGAAAAGTACTTAAGTTAGGAAATTAAACAAACACTTTAGCATATAATGATAGTAGTTTGCCTAGTACAAGTGTTGGGTGGTCTTATGGACAGTTTAAGGGCTGTTAAAGGGTTGAAATGATGGTTGTATCAGTAGTTACAACAGAAACAACAACGTTCAACAACTTTCAGAATTTTGCACTCTACTTTCTAAGTGGTGCACCATCTCTTTGGGGCAATTTACTTGTAGTTTCCTCTTGCTTCATAAGTTGCGCACTAGTTCTATTTTGCTAGCTCTTTTTCAAAGTTCATTTTGTTTCTGTCCTTATACACACTTGCAGACGTGAGCTAATTCCGGCTCACTTAGTGTGTCCTTGGAGGCACAATGCCTAGGTTCACAGCCCACATTGTCACTTTGACCGGAACCTCTTCCGTCTAGGCTTACTCCTAGGGAAGCCAAAGGGGGTAGACCTTAGTTACTAAATGAATTGAGTTAAGTTCTAGGAGTTAGTTTTAATTATTTACAAGGTTTGGGAGATTCTATTCCTAAAATGCTAAGGCAACCATGCAATATGCATGGGTTAGCATGAAAATAAATCCTTTTCCCTAGGTCGACTAAGACTAGTGCCTAAAGATTGGGCAAGGGGTCAACTATGTTAAAGGGGTTGTTTGTTACAAAAATTTACAAGTTACTTACAAAAATTACAAAAGAATAAATCCAATTATAGAATATCATGTACAATTACTCGCAAATTTACAATTTAAAGAATGATAGATTACAACAACAAGCTAACCAATTATCTAATTGTGTTTGTGCAGGATATCAAAGGATTAAAGCATCATATCAACAATTCATCACAGTTATGAGATCATCATCAATATATCAATATCATCAACACATTATTATCATCACGAGCAAGATCAACAATCACTTAAGAAGATTTAGAAGACGTAGCACAAATGTTGTTAAGATTATCAAAGATGACTTTTATTGGATAAATCTGTAAGTGCAGACACAAACCGATCTCCCTAGATCCACCTGGATCTAGAACAAAGCAAGACAGAATAATACTCTTTCCCTAGATTTTGACTATTGAATGAACTAGGAGGCAAGAACAAAGTACATACCTTATGATCACTTCCTTTGGTCTTTGTTTCTCCCGCTTCACTCCAATGATCTCGTACAGTCAAGACCAAAACAATACAAACCAATCGAAGTGAAGAAAGCACAATCTATTCAATAGTGAATCTATGTATATGATCAAGGAGTTATACAATAAAGTGGAATTAGCTTTATGGGAAAGGGACATATTACTGTATCATATTGATGGAAAGTAAAGATTACAACCTGAGCCTTGATGTTGCAAACTTCCTTTCGATGGCCCTTGGCTCCGACACACACACTTGCTCACTTGCACGAAGAAGATCAACCACCTTTGATAAACTTGTTGGAGTTCTTAGTTGCTGTAGCATCAGTCCTTCACACAGACTTTCACCAATTCTCCAATATCTTGCTTAACCTTGTTTGCTTCTAACTTTGTCCATGAGAATTCACTCAATATATAAGAGAGAATGAATTGGTTACTTGGATAAGAAAGATCCCAAAATATCAGGGAATCCAGTACTAGGATAACCATTCGAATGCCATCTCATCCTTCTAGAAGATTCCCTTCTAGAAACTTTGAGAATTCATCTTTTTCCTTGCTTTAGAAAGTGTTTGCACCCTAGTAGTTCTACACAGTGCGAACTTCTCGCACCTTGGCTTAAAGAAGCCTGCGAGAATCATGCATTCTCGCAGGCAAATATACTAGCAGCGTGCGAACATTCCTCAAAAATGTGATTTCTGGAAAGAGATGAAGGTAACTTTTCTCAGGAGAAAGTTTTAATGAAGAGCCTGAGTACACCATCATAAATACATCATCATGATGACCAAAATCATGGGTAACAGAATGCCCCCCAAAGTATGAGGTTGGAACCAGTAACAGCTGATATACTTTGTAAGCTGCATGTGTGTGTCGGGAACCAGGAGCACACCTAATCGGAAACCTGCGAACAACCAAGCATCTGCAGAATATCAAATATATCAATTCTGAGGTAGGAATTCCCATACTCAGATCAAAAACTAATGACATTATAGACATGATTCATGGCCACCAATCATACACTGTGGATCCATGCCGTCAAAATATAGCATAACCACCGAAATACATTGTGGATCTATGCGAGAAATTTCAAATCAAGACGACATAGCCACGAAACATACACAGTGGATCTATGTGTCTAAAATTATACATACTCCATCACAACCTGGACAAAAGAGATGATATCCAGGGTCTTCAATCTCGTCGCCCAAAAGTACGAATCTAACCATGTGATTACATGTGTTGAAGTCGAACATGGTAGAAATCACTTGATTACCGGTCAATGATGAAACCGTTAACAAGTGCAAGGGAAATCACCATTGATGTCAATGACTCCCAAGGTACCATAGTACAATCTATCGAGTGTGAATAAATGATTTGAAGTCGAACATCTGATGGAATATTTCGATCAGGGGTCAATAATGTAAACCCACTGTCGAAAGTGAGTACACCTTCCATTGAGGCATGCAAGCTCCAAGGTACCAAATAATTCCTAAGTTTTGATTCTGGATAATGAGATGAAGTCGACGGAACAAAACTCGTCACAGGAGGGCCTTGATGTATCCCCCATCAATGAAACGAAATGAGTAATAGATTTTGAAGGTGAAATAGAGCATGATGTGAATTGGACTGGACACAGGGAAGGCCGACACGGAGAGAATTGATAACTGCAGATGGCCGACTCAATATAGGTTTTAGATGGATTCTCTTGAACATATGAATGACACGACCAATGATTTGGCAGCATTGAATCAAAGACGACACAGGGAATGACCTTGTAGCAAATCGAATGAGAGACAAATGGATTTCCCAAACCGGCTTCAAATGATGAATAGGGGGTGTCATGTTCAAGA
>JASDQU011025751.1:64558-91465 GCA_032191745.1 Picea mariana
AATCTATATATGTGGTTAGCTAGATAGGGTGCAAGTATTTCACTTTATTAGATTAACCCTCCATATTATCCATTGTATGCATGCTATTGTGTGAGTTTTTGCAGGTTGGACTTCAAGGGTTTCATTAGGGTGCCTCTTGGAAGAGTCTCCCTTTGAGATTTTCATACACTCCAAGGAATCTTCTTCTATTGCTCTTCTTCTCATTATTTCTTTGCAATCCATATTTCAGCTAGCATAATAGAATTCTTTGGTCATCATAATCTAAAATTTTCACTAAAATTTTCAAGAAAAATTTTGCCCTAAAAAAGCAAGATTTTTCTTCACTTGTATAGTTGTGTGTGTCATTTCCAGCAAGCATAGCTTGCTGGTTTTTGCAGGTTCAGATCTGGTTGAGAGGAGTTTTGGCTACTCAAAGGCATCCACACAACACTCAAAGACCCCCCAAGGGATTGGTAGCTATTTCTCAACCTTTCTCCTTCATTTTCTTAGTTTTTTCCTTCATTTTTCTCCTTTTTTTTGGTTGCTTGTAGCGGCTCACATTTGTGGGAGAAAAAGGGTACGGTCTCCTCCCACGTGTGAGCCTTGGGTAATTAGGGTTTGATCTAGATCTTGCTTTTTTGCCTCTCTCTTGCTAGGACGTGAGGGTTTGTGAGATAAAGGGTATCTCCCAAACCCTAAGACGTGGGGTAGGGTTTGCTTGCTTGCTTCTTGGTTTGCTTGTTTGCCTTTTTCCTTTTGCTTGCTTCTTGCTTGTTTCTTGGTTTGCTTTTCTCTCTCTTGCTTCCTCTTCCTTGCTTGCTTGTTTCTTTCCTTTTTCAATAATCTCAATTAATAAACAAGCTAATTATTT
This sequence comes from Picea mariana, assembly GCA_032191745.1. NCBI lineage: Eukaryota > Viridiplantae > Streptophyta > Pinopsida > Pinales > Pinaceae > Picea > Picea mariana. The sequence goes on from JASDQU011025751.1 coordinate 65,409, forward strand.
GCCTACCTAGTTGGGAGAGGAATACCCCAAAAGGTTAGGTTAGGGTTTTAACATGTGATTAAGATCTAAGTGCTTTAAAGTTATAATACCCTAGATCTAGATCTAATACACTAAATAATTCTCTAGCTTAAGCCTATTGGGCACCTAAATCAACTTAACTAGATCTTATGCATGTTTAGTTCACTAAATGTTTATCTCTATGTTCCATGCTTAGATCTATAATCATTGATGCTTCATAAGTAAATGGTGTTTCTCTTTAATGCATAGATCTTTTGATGCCATATTCTTGAAGCAGATTCTTTTTTTTAAGTTGATAAGTAGGCACGTCTAAAAATTTCTTCACACTAAATGCTCTGATCTAAATGTTATTGAACATGGTATAAGTGTGATTGACTATCTTCTATTGGTTGGCAAGTTGTTCTTGCCTTTTGTTTTTCTTTCAAGCTATCTTAATTGTGCATTTTAATGACATATACATGTGTTAATGCTATTGATCTCAAAACTAAATCAACACACTTTTAAGGCCACAGTGAGTTTCGGCCAAGTCACTAAATCACCATAAAAAAGTGTCATAAAATCCTTAAAACACTCTAAAAAACTCCTAAAAGTCTACCTAACTGATATATAAACTTAATAGACTCTTTAGGGTACCTTAGACCACCATCTTCACCATCTAAAACGAGACTTGAGGAAAACAACGAAGGGTGTAGGCAGGGGACTGTCTCACGGCGCACAGGATGTGTCCTCTCCGAGAAGTACTCTTGTCTTAGGGCTGACCTGCGAAGCTAGGGTGGCAACACTTATTGAGCATCCGGCAGTTATTTGGCAATAGGGGGAGGAGGCTTTGGTGAAAGCTTAATAAAATTTGATAACCCTAAGAAAGCTTAACAACTCAACCCTGGATCTAAATTTATAAATATTTATGGGTTTAATAATTAAGAGTGGTTGATATTCATCCTTGATACTTGTGCTTAACTTTATAAATCTTCTTCTTGATATATTGATGATGATGGTGATGCTTTGATGATAATGCTATGTGATGCTTTAATCTTTTTTTATATCCTGCACAAACACATATAAACAAAGTGGTTAGCTTGTTGTTGTATTTTAGCATTCTTTGAATTATAAATCTTGTATCTAATATTTATTTGATCAAGTTATTTTTTTGTATTGTAATCTACTTGTAAAGAAACCCCCTTTAACTTTAGTTGACCCCGTGCCCAATCTTTAGGCACTAGTCTTAGTTTCCCTAGGAAAAGGTTTGTTTTACATGCTAACCCTTGCACCTTGCATTGTTGCATTAGCATCTGAGGTTAGAATCCCCCAAGCCTTAACAAATTAAAACTAACTCCTAGAACTTAACCCTAAAACTAATCTAGAAACTAGGGACTACCCCCCTTGGCTTCCCTAGGAGTGAGCCTAGACGGAAGAGGTTCTGGTCAAAGTGACAGCGTGGGCTGTGAACTTAGGCATTGTGCCTCCAAGGACACACTAAGTGAGCCGGACTTAGTTCACGTTTGCAAGTGTGTAAAAGGACGGCAACAAGGCTTGTCCTCCATCTTGTGCCATAGTGTGATGTTGCTTAAGCTTTAAAATTTATTTTCAAGTAATTTTTCTTTTTATGTGAATACTTGTTCAAAGCATTCTTTATTTTATATAGTCTTTCTTGGATTGAACATAATTGGTTTAAAGTTACTTTTTATAATCATTGTGGATATCTCATAACTTTATTTCATTCTTGTACAATTGTATTTATGTTGTATATCTCATTGACCCCATCTTGTTGATTTCAGGAACTAGTCTAATTGTTTTTATAAATAGAGGGTTTGCTTGTCATTGAAGAATTTGCATCCTTGCATTTGTTGTCTTTCATTGGGTGGGGTTTCTTAACAAATTAATTTATTTAACTCCTAGATCATATAACAAACTTCACATAGTTTAATAGGGTCTACCCCCCTTGGCTTCCCAAGGAGTGAGCCTAGACGGAAGAAGTCTAGATCGAGGTGACAGTAGGTCTAGACTTAGGTTTGTGCCTCCAAGGACACACCAAGTGGGTTGGAGACTTCTCCACGTTTGTAGGTGTGTATAAGGACGGCAACAATCCCTTTAATAATATAACATTTTACTCCTTAGTGACCACTTTTGCGCCTCTTAGCCCCCTTTTTCCCATGAGACTATAGTCTAGAGGGGTGACTAGACTACTAAGTCTTTCAATATCCTTGTCACGAAGAGGGGGACATTACAGTCTCCCCTACTGGAAACTGCTTGCCCACAAGCAATCCTGAATCGATTTGTTGTAAAACGTGTTCTCTCTCCCAAGTGGTATCATCTATAGGCAATTTTTTCCATTTGATTAAGTATTCCTTGATGTCCTCGTTACTTAGTTGTTTCGCCCTCACCTCCAAAACCTCCTCTAGAATCAAAATCAGGTGTCCTTCTTCGTCTACTGGAGGTAGCTCTTCGTTAGTGACAACATGTTGCCCCAATGCCCTTTTTAGGCATGATACATGGAAGACATTATGGATTTTGCTTCCCTGTGGTAGCTCTAATTTATATGTAACTTCCCCAACCTTCCTTTTCACCCCGTAAGGCCCATAGAAGTGTTAAATTTTCTCTTAAGCAGTTAAGTGTGTTCAGTATTCTTTAACTTTAGACTATTAAAACAATAACTGCATGCATAAGAATCACTGAAAGAAAGACATCCACAGTATACACAAGATTTATCCTGGGAAACCCTCGTGGGGGAGAAAACCCACCAAAGCTTCTTCAATATAGATTCTTCAACAAGTACAATGTCTCTCCTAAGAGAGATCTCACCAAACAGAAGATAAACGAGAAACCCTAACCAGAATAGGGTAGCGCGCCACTAGACCAAGATAGTCCTCCAACAGAGAACCAAAACCCTTCACTAAAACACCCTTCCTCTGTAGATGCGTCTCCTCCTCAGACTTGCGCACTTCTTACTTGTGTGAGAGAGCTTGTTGTACGTGTTCTCCAAGTGAGGCGCCTAGCCTCTTCTAAATACAGGTTGACCCACCCAGAATTAGGTCAAGGTCGACCTATACACTTTTCCCCCTTTTAATTTACAATTGACTTTGTCAAGGCACAATAGGGTCAACTTAACAAATAATATAATATTGTTCTTTAGGGTTTTGTCTTGGTCTTAATACAATATGAATACAATAGGAATATCTTTCGAAGCTAGTAAAACTTCAACACTCCCTCTTACCAAGGAAGGTATTCTTCTTGCACAAGCATCACGACTGCTTCTGTTCTTTTGTACACTTGACCATTGACTTGTTGAATTTCCACGAATCTATATTGAAGAAGTTTTGTAACTACGTCAGCATCAAGGGTCTTATCATCCATCCGGACTTTATGTCATCACAGGGCTTTAACTCGCCAGCTCACACAAAATCTGGCATCTAGTTCACAAGGAATCAGTAACCTCTAGTTGGCACACCAGGCAACTGGTCCACAATGACCAGGCATCTAATCACAAGGATTAGGCGATGTAGTGCGCACAAACTACCCATCTAGCCCAAGACTAGGAAACACCTCCAACCACACAGGTTGGCCCACTAGCTTGAAAAGTCGGGTAACTAACCAGCCCTGAAGGCATGGCATCTACTGAACTTATGTGAAGTCATGCTGACTGGTGCCACAACCAGTAAGGTGCGTACCAGACTCTTTCACTGGAGTACCAATCTACGTACCAAACTTTTTCACTAGAGTAGCAGTAACTCGGCGTACCAGACTTTTTCACTGGAATAGCCCTCTACGTACCAGACTTTTTCACTGGAGTAGTAGTAACTCGGCGTACCAAACTTTTTCACTGGAGTAGCCCTCTACGTACCATATTTTTTCACTGGAGTAGCAATAACTCGACGTACCATACTTTTTCACTAGAGTAGTCGTAACGTGCCCCTGAATGACTACCCGCTGCTACTGTCACATGTTGAAGCTACTTCCCTGGAATCGCATCTATAACTCATCACTCCCTCTTACTAGGGGCGTCCTTCTGGACCACACCAAGCTTGTCTTTGAAGTACACAAACTTCACTCTCGATAGAGGCTTGGTCAATACGTCTGTTATCTCCTCATCTATAGCGACATACTAGAGCTTCACTACTCCCCTGTATACCATATCTCTCATGTAATGGTACCTGATCTCGATGTGCTTGGACTTATCATGGAACATTGGGTTCTCTGTCAACTTCACACAACTCTGGTTGTCACACCAAACACAAGTCGCCTCTAACTCGAGATCAAACAATCCTGCAAACAGCTTCCGAAGCCACTGCTTTGTTGTTTGCTGAACACGTTGCTATATACTCTGCCTCAGTCGTACTCAGCGCCACACTTGTCTACTTCCTGCTGAACCATGAGATCATAGTTGATCCCATACTGAAGCAACATCCAGATGTACTCTTTTGGTCTGCAACACTATCGGCCCAATCTGAATCAGTAAAGCCTTGCATGCTTATCTCACAATCTGAAGCATATCTAAGTCCATAATCAATTGTACCCTTCACGTACCTCATCACATGTTTTGTTGCAATCAAGAGAACATCTCTCGGCTCAACCATATACTAACTCAATGTGTTCACAACAAAACATATATCTAGCCTCGTGTTCGTTAAGTACATCAACGAACCAATAATTTGTTTATAAATGGTGGCATCCACTGTCTCTGAAGATGTATCACTCAATAACTTCAAATTTGTCACCATCGGTGTAGGCATGGCCTTACAATCCATCATTCTGAATCTCTTCAGAATCTCTACAGCATATTTTCATTGGTTAAGGAAAATCCCACTTGGTCTTTGCCATACCTCTAGACCTAAGAAGAAATGCATCATACCCAGGTCTTTCATCTCGAATTCAACAGCAAGCTTCCTCTTGCTTTCAGTGATGAGCTTCTCGTCTCCTGTTAGGAACAGGTCATCCACATACAATAATAATATCACTAGTCCACCATCCACAACCTTGAAGTACAAGTTGGAATCTTCTTTACTCTTGGTAAAGCCCAAGCTCATCAGGGAGCTGTCAATTCTACCATACCATGCTCTAGGTGCTTGCTTTAACCCATACAAGGCTTTCTTCAATCTGCACACATGTGTCTGACTGTTATGTGTCTCGAAACCTTGTGGCTGCTCCACATACACTTCCTCTTCTATTAGACCATTTAGAAAAGTTGTCTTCACATCCATCTGGTGTACCTTCCACTTCATTATTGCAGTTATCGCAAGTATAGCTCTAATCGAAGTGTATCTTGCCACAGGAACAAATGTCTCCTCATAATCTATTCCTTCTTTCTGGGAGAACCCACGTGCCACGAACCTTGCCTCGTACTTCTCGATACTTCCATCTGTTGAATGCTTCGTCTTGTAAATCCATTTGGAACTTACAACTATCTTCTCTTTCGATCTCAGAACCACATCCCAAACATCATTCTTTACAATGGATTGGTACTCTTCAACCATGGCATCCTTCCATTCTTTCTTCTCTGCAACCTCTTCATAACTGGTAGGATCAGCATCAATATTGTCACTTAACAATGCCACGTAGCTAGAGTAGGGTCGTGGTCTTTTGCTTTGTCTTAAGGATCCATCTGGAGCACCATACTTCTCTGCATCCTGAATAATTTCTCAATCCCAAGCTGGTCTTCTCTTCTTAGTATTTATCTCTCGGGATGAATCTGTAGGTTTATGTGGTTCTTCCACATCATGATCTTCTAGTACAACATTATCACCTGCATTTGTATATGTAACTCTGGGAGCTTCAGGCTCCTCATCATAAATCTCATATGTACAACGTTGCCTTGATCTATTGAAGGTTGCATCCTATTTGAAGGTTGCATCTATCCAAAGCTGAGATAGAAAGGAGATTCTTCTTTAAACCAAGCACATATAAAACATCCTTCATCTTCATAGGTTTTCCGGAATCTAATTTGTAGGATGCTTCTCCTATTCCTTTAATGGGATACTGATAGTCATCACCAAGCTTCACCTTGTGAGGTGAATCCTTCTGAACTAATTCTGAGAAGGAATCCTTGTAACATGTCATGTGCTTAGAAGCATCACTATCAATTAGCCATGTGTCACTTCCATGAGTGACTGTACCTATGAGAGCTGAGATCAATACATATTCTTGACTTGAGTCTTCTTCTTTGGTTTTCTCATGATCAGGTTCATCATCTTCTACAGCATGAGCATAATGTCTTTTATACTTTCCTTTTCTGACCTGACCTTTGGAGTTGGGACAGTTTATGGCAATGTGTCCCATCTTCTGACAGATGAAGCATCTGTCATTTGAGAAATCCTTCTTGAACTTATGTGACTTTTGTAATCCATGAGGCTTCTTGTGTGAATGAGCTTCCTTCTTGCTCTTTCCTTTTCTAGCATGAACTGCTAGAGCTTGATTTTCTTCATCGCCTAGTTCCTCTTCTCTTGTTGCCAATCTGACTTCTTCCTGGGTACAATCCTCCCATAGTCTACTAAACCTTGTTAACCTTCTTCTTGAACATATTCCCTAAATGAATGATTCCCAAGATCTAGGGAGACCATTCAAGGTAGTCATTACTAATTTTGCTTCTTCGATTGTGTCTCCAATGGCTTCAAGTTGTTCTCTGATTTGAGACACCCTTGTGAAGTATGATTGGATAGTTTTTGAACTCTGCATCTTCACATTCTTGAGTTGTGTCCTCAAGGTCATCTTCCAGTTGATATTATTGCCTTCATACAATCAGGATAAGGCATCAAACATTTGTTTGGGAGTTGTCAATGATGAGACATGAGGGATCAAATGATCCTTGATGGAATCGGCAATAATTCTCTTTGGCTTAACTAGGTTTTTTTTGTACTTTGCTTTGGCCTCATCTTCGTCGGGTTCTGGAACTTCTTCTTTGATGAAATCTTCTAGGTCATTCTCTTCTAGAATGAGCATCACTCTATACTTCCATGCTCGGAAGTTATTAGCACCTTCAAGCTCCTTATCAAGCCTGTTATTGGGTTCCATCTTGTCCCTGAACAGAAATATAATAATAGAAATAAAAGCTTTTCAAAGAAAGATTTTGTACTTACCGGAGAGTGTTATGCCAAGATAATCAGTTCAAGCTTCAATTCTGCAGTTGCCCAGACATCTTGAGCTAGGGTTTATGAGAAAACCCTAATTTTTCAAAATGTGAATCTTAGAATTTTTTTTCGAGGGAAAGGTGCGCCCTACTAAGGCGAGCTCCTTGGTGGTTTAGTTTGACCAGTGTCCTCCAGAAAGTGGGAGAAAACACCTTCTAGGGTTTGTGCAGTTACTGGCTGTTCCAGCAGTTGCAGTTTTCAAAACTTCGTCAAACTGAGAATCTAAACCCAAGGAAAGATGCGCTAGGGTTAGGAGAGTCTTCCTATGGTCTTAGTTTCCCCAGCGACTACTTCTAGACAGTGAAAATGGTTTCTTTCAGGCTCGCTCTGAAACCATGTTAAATTTTCTCTTAAGCAATTAAGTGTGTTCAGTATTCTTTAACTTTAGACTATTAAAACAACAATTGCATGCATAAGGATCACTGAAAGAAAGACATCCACAATATACACAAGATTTATCCTAGGAAACCCTCGTGGGGGGAGAAAACCCACCAAAGCTTCTTCAATATAGATTCTTCAACAAGTACAATGTCTCTCCTAAGAGAGATCTCACCAAATAGAAGATAAACCAGAAACCCTAACCAAAATAGGGTAGCACACCACTAGACCAAGACAGTCCTCCAACAGATAACCAAAACCCTTCACTAGAATACCCTTCCTCTGTAGTTGCATCTCATCCTCAAACTTGCGTACTAATTACTTGTGTGAGAGAGCTTGTTGTATGTGTTCTCCAAGTGAGGCACCTAGCCTCTTATAAATACAGGTTGAGCCACCCAGAATTAGGTCAGGGTAGACCAATACACTATCCCTTTTTAATTTACAATTGACTTTGTCAAGGCACAATAGGGTTGAGTTAAAAAATAATATAATATTTTTCTTTAGAGTTTTGTCTTGGTCTTTGTTATCGCACAGTTTGTAGCTGGGTCAAATGGCTATAAGATAGAGGTTCAAACTGGCATAACAGGAACCTATCCCACCCAATGTCACCTCGATGGGAAGGTTCTTTCTCTTTAGGGAAGTGAGTCCCAAGGGAGACGTCCCCGGTGACCTGGGGCTTTGAAGAGGCAAAGGTTAAAAGGACAAAGGTAAAGTTCCCCCTTCACAGGTCACCACCAAAACAGATACTCCGACTAAACAGCCAATAATAAAGTGAATCCCCAATGAAGAACACCTGCCTGGAACAGCAAACTAATATATGAAAGCTATATTTCAATGGGTTAGTACTTCATAAGACTATCTGGTAAATATATATGAGCAATATGGCAATAAATGTTAATGAAGTCAATGTTTATCAATAGCAAATAAAGATATGACACTCCACCAATAAATATTGGAACAATGTGGCATTCAAGGTAACCAATTAACACTTTAATCAATTAATGCCTAAACCACCATTCAATTGCTCTTAAAAACAAGACGTTGCTGCAGTAAAGATGAAATATTCAAGTGTGACGTCAGCAACTTAGGGTTAGTAGGTTAGGGTTAATGTAGTTAGGGTTTCAATTTTAAGAGGTTTGAGAGTGTTTTAGATTCAATTCTACTTCAACGCTGGAGGTTTAAGATCAATGCCTTGGAGTTAATGGAGTTAATTTAGCAGAGGACGCAAGGGTTGAAGGAGGACGGCTAAGGACTAGAGGGAAGAGTTATGAAGTGTTGCTATGGCAGGGCCTCAGAATCAAAACCCTAGGGGAGAGAGGCTCACTCCGGTGTTGCTAAAGCAAGGCCTCGTGCTCTCTCCTCCTTCCTTAGGTTAACTTGGCAAAAACGGCTAGCATGAAAGATAGATCAAGACAAGAGAGTGCAATGAGGGAGAGTGTTGCTACAGCAAGGCTCTATCATCAAACCCTAGAAGAAAAACAGCCCTAGGTGTAGATAACCTAGGCTTGGGATCTCTCCTCCTTCTTGACCTCTGGAAAGTACGGCTAGCTCAAGGAGAAGAAGAAATGAGAGTGTAGCTATGGCTAAGCTCTTTCTTCCTTCTTCAATGGCTGAAAATTTCTCTATTAGGGGACATGAGACAAGGAGCTATTTGTGTGCTTGTCACCTAGGGTTTTGATTCAGCAAATTATAAATACATGTAAGAAAATAAGACTACAACCATTCAATCAAGAAGTTTTGCAGAAAAATACTTACAATTCATCAAGATATAAACATGCAAACCCTAGTTGTAACACCTTCCTTCAAGAGAAACACCATAAAATGCCAAGAAATGCCTTCCTTCAACAAGTGCGCCTCACTAAACCAACAAAAATACCCAAGTAGGGCGCTAAAATCAGACCTCACTAATGAGTGAGTGATGAATCATGATAAAATGACGCTAAAACTCCTCAATATATAGTGTATCAATGACCTAATTTACTTTTTAGGTCATAAAATGGTCGACAAGGCCAGAATATCAAAAATAATATTGTTTTACATTAAATGTTTACTTTAAATCCCTAACTGAGCAAAAGTAAAACATCAAGCCCCTTTGAGGGAGACGTTAGCCCCTTGTAGGGAAAATGCAGCACCAAAGAGCAAAACGTTGGCCCTCTTTGGGCCTCCCAATCATGCCACACGTGCCAATTGCCCTGTCAAATTGTCACATGCTCAAGGTGACGTCATGAGCTCATAGGTGACGTCCTGGGCCATTCAGGGCAAACGTTCCACTTGAGGTGGGTCAACCCCCGAGGTCGGGCTCTGCCAAACTGCCTCTGATGAAACGTCCTCTTCTTCTCCGGTGCAAAACCCTGATCAACCACCGTCCTGTCTCTACCCCCTGATGGGGTCTCAGCATCCATTTGGTGGGCTCTTCAGCCCCATGGAGGTCCGAACTGATCATCTCCCCACGTGTACCGGTCCAAATGGTACCTGTCCGTCGGGCATGGTCCTGCACATCAAAAGCTACGCCCTCCATGGGCTCATTAGTCACAGGGATCATAGCAATGTCAATCACATTTCATCATTAATATTATTAAACATATGCATAAAAACCCTAATACATCGGTCAATAGCTCAAAAACATTACAAAAACCTACAATACAAGTCTAGAGAAAAAGACAAGACGTCCTATTGGGCTAGTATCCACAAGAAAAGGGAAGTCTCCAGGAAAGTTTCATCCAAGCCATGTAAGTGAGGTGGTGTGGCTAGGGGATGTCCAGACATGTGGGTGAAGTGAGAGCCAGGGATGCATAATGTTATCTATGGGTGCCTTTGTAGAAGGCGAGTTGTACCTATCATGGATGCAATTTTTCCAAGCCCGTTCTTGCCTTTATTCTTTTCTTTTATTTGCTTTTTGTTCTTCTTTTTCTTTTTATTCAAGGGCTAACCAGAGGACACTGCCTTGGCATGGTGACCAGAGCTGACAGTGTTACCCACAAGTACTTTCACAGAGATGAGAAGGCTAGCTCGTGATGAGACCCCCTTTCCCTTGGCCATGCAACCAAAGGTCACTGCCCTGGCGTGGTAACCAAATGGTGGCAATGTCATACTGTTAGGTACCCATGAACCTAATAGGCTGGCTCATGATGAGACCCCCTATCCTCTTGACTAGGTCTTGTTTGTTATTTTTCGGGTCCCTCTTGTTTCTTACTGAGAGGCTTTTTATGGCCTTCTCGGGGATCCCTGAGCGAAGCATCTCGAGGTTTTATTTCTAGGCTTTTATCTTTTACCAGCTGCTTTTACCTTCTAGGCCTTTAGCCCCTTCTTCCCACGAGATAAGGTGCAATCCTACAAACAGGTCAACCCAATGCCCAGACAAGGGGAATGGGATAAGTGAGCGAGAGATAAGATGAAATAGTGGTGCTATGATGGGAGCGGACGATGGCTTTTCAGAAATCCCCCAGTGGCAAACCAAGACCTATGGGCACAGGCTTGCTAGGATACCCTGTCAATCTCCTAGAGTATGGTCAAGTGGGCTAATGTAAGATCCAAGCAGTTGTTAGAGATAAAAGGAATCAGATGCATATATTTAAAGGTTTCAATGATCAAAAGTGACACATACCATGATACCTGGACCAATTACCTCATGGAGCAAGAACCTCGTCTGATACAAGACCAAGCCGATGGTGACGGATGCTACTGTTACTGACAGGGCAAATCTGATGGAAGAAGAAAAGATGGGCACTCCAGGGCCATGCTCAAGTCAATCCTGCTCTCGATACTCCATGTCTAAGACCTGTGGGCCTCGAGACATGATCTCCTAGTTATCCCTAAAAATCGGGGATAACAGTCTTAATCAGTGTTACAAAAATCGTTTCGGCGAAAAAATCGTCAGGGTCCAAAAAACATCGTTTCGTAAAAATCGGCAAAACATTGGCAAAACATCGGCAATATATCGGCAAACTTAAATGCACAAAAAAACCAAAAAAACCCCTCACGAACCCTTAAATGCACAAAAATTTTTACACAGGCGAGTTTTTCCATTGACGAACGATTTTTTCCCCATTTTTTGCTGATTTTTTCCCCATTTTTTCAACGATTTTTTGGGAAAAAATCGTTTTGATGAAAAAAACGCGATTTCTCGCGATTTTGGCGATTTTTTGGCGATTTTTGTAACAGAGGTCTTAATACAATAGGAATATCTTCCAAAGCTACTCAAACTTCAACAAGAAGCGTGGTTTGAGCTTCTCAGTGCCATTTTTTTTAATGGATGTCTGTCTGTATGGTTGTAGCCTCAAATAGACCAAATCCCCTACCTCAAAAGTATGCTCCACTCTGTACCTGTCTACATATAACTTCTGTTGGTTTTGAGCGCTTCGCAAATGATCTTTGAGTTCTTTAAGAGTGTCTTGGCTTTCCTGTGTCCACTCCTTAGCCATAGGAGCTCTACTATCTCCAAACACAATCTCAACAAAAGTAAGGGGATCATAACTATATAAAGCTTTGAAAGGAGACATACCAATAGACATGTGGTAAGTGGTGTTGTAGCAGTATTCACCCAAATATAGCCACTTGACCCACGCTTTTTGTTGCCCTATCACATAGTTTCGGAGGTATCCTTCCACCCACTTGTTTACTATCTCAGTTTGACCATCTGTTTGTGGATGGTAGCTAGTGTTGGGGGTTAATTCTGTACCCACAAGCCAAAATAGCTCCTGCCAAAAGATGCTCATAAATTTAATATCCCTGTCACTCACAATCATTTTGGGTTAACCCATGCAACCTGAAGACTTCTCTTAAAAATAGATCTGCCACTTGAGATGCACTAAAGTCCATGGAGATGGCGAAAAAGTGAGCAAACTTGTTCAAACGATGTACTAGCACAAATATACAATCCTTACCCTGTTCCTTGATAGAAAAATGCTAAAAACTAGAAACCTAGGGTTAGAAAAATAAAAGAGGAAAAAGTGACAATGAGGGTTTAGAAAATGGGGAGGCTAGAGGCCCCCAAGAAATCACCCCAAGGGCAAAGTGGCTCGCCCTAAGGGTGTGAAACTGGCCGTGAAATCAGAAATCCAATTCGATACTTTTTCACGTCTCCCAATGCAAGTGTTTTACTCTCTCCAATGTAGATCAATGCCTTATTCTCTTGGGAAATGGAGTCAAAAGGATTGGATAAGAACTAGAAGATGTTGAAGTGAATCTCCCTTGAAGGTTGTAGCTTGTCACTATCCTACAAGAGGGTTGGAAGCAAAATCGTCTAGCTCATAAGAGGTCTTCAAAAGAGTGGATATAACCTGCAAAAGGGTTGTTAGTTTTACCTAGTCCCTAGTACAAGAAAATATCCAAGAAACAACTCTCAAGAGGTGTAGTTTATTAGCTAGCTCTTGAAAATATTTCCTTTAGATCCAAAATCATTCAATGAACACTTAGAAGCAATATAAAGTAGATCTCACCAAAAATTTACTTGAAGTAGATAGCATGAGCATTCAAAATTCATTAAGCAAGATCTATCACAAAACCCTCCAAGCAAAACGCATCACATCAAGACACCAAGAGAAAAACTTGTTATCGCACAATCTGTACTTGCCCAAAGCCTAAAGGCAAGTAGGCCGAGATTGGCGTAACACGAGGGTAATCCTGTCACTGTCACCCCAATAGGATACCCTTTTCTATTTAGGAGGAAAAACCTTCCAAGGGAGACATCCCTAGACCTAGTGGATTGATGAAGGGAAAGAAATGATAAGTAAACTACCCCTCTCTCTAGGTCACTCAAGTCAATTTTAAGTCTTGAAGGATGAAGCAAAAGAAATATAAAGTGTACCTGCCCCTTACCAATACAACAGCAAGTGTTAAAGGCAATAACAAATGACAATGATGCTTCAACAAGACAGTAAACTTGTGAATATATGTTGGTTGTCTATGTATGCAGCAAATGACAAGTAGATGATAGCAATAAGTAAATGATAACAGCTGCAAATTTGTATCAACAAGAACGCACTTGTGCGGACAATGTGAGCAAGCATTTAAAGCATCAATGATAATACTTTGTCTGTATGTGAGTTCTCTAAATATATCAACCAGCAATTGAATTTAAACAGGCTGTTTAAGTTAAATGTAACAGCAGTAAAATAGAAGTAATGACAGCAGTAAACAAGCTTCAGAAATGTACTCTGCTGAGGCAATTGAACAAACACTTGAGCATATATTGATAGTAACTTGCCTTGTACAAATTCTGGGCTGTTCTAAGGTGGTTGGTAGGCTGATATAGACTGCAAACAATGGCTGTAACAGTGAATTATCAGCAGTAATTAAGTGGTTTTTAGTATCTCTAAGCTAGGTTAGTTAACTAGTTAAAGTTAGTTGGGTAATCAAATAGGAAATGGTTTGGAGTTTGAGTTTGAAGATACTTGTCAAAGAGTGAGGTTTGATTAGTGCCTTTCTAAGAGTATTGGAATCAAGTAGGCAGCTTCCTTCAAGGCTACTAACAAGTGGTTTTACACATAATCCAAGAGGGAGAAAGACCTAGTAGGAGTAGCAACTTAAGTCCTCCTAGGTTTGACCTTAAGAAGTGAAGAAGCTAGGGTGTAGGCACTTCTAGGCCCTATCACCTCCTCCTTCTTGGATTTTTATGGATGAAAAGTACTTTGCACAATAACTAAGTATAAACCTCTAGAGAGCTAGCACTTTAGGGCCCTAGAGTTTCACTAGTTACTAGATCAATTCAATGAAGCTAGGCAAATGAAAAGCAAGAAAGTTAGCACTTTAAGTTTCTTACTTCAAGCATTAATTAAAACATGCAATTTCATAATCTTGTCTAAGCAAGCAAACCATTACCATAATCATTTACAATGACAAAGTAAAAATCTACTTACTTGCACCAAGAATAATCATGTAAAACCAAGCAAGATTGCCACAAAACTTCATAAAATTTGTCCAAGTGCCAAAAACAAGCCTTAAAAGAGTAGTGCCCTCCTTATTTCAGCCAATAATCCTTAGTAGGGCGAAAATTTCAGACCTCCACTCTCCCAAGTGAGAGTTATGATGAAAATGAATGTCACTTTATGTTTATTTATACCAAAATTTGACCTTTAATTATTTTAGGTCAAAATATCAGAGCCAACCTGGCCAATTTACTACAAAATTACATTTTTAGCAAAATAAATTCAATTTGCATCTAAATAGGCCTCCAAAGGTGACGTCATGCCCTCCTAGGGTGACGTTGGGCCTCAAGTGTGGGATGTTGGGCAAAGGAGATGAAATGTTGGACCTCCAAAGGCCTTAAGTTTGCCCACACGTGCCAATAGCCTCATGATTGCCTCCAAGATGACAACCCCAGCTGACAAGTGACGTCTAGGGCTGCAAAGGTGATGTCCAAGACCTCCCAAGGCCAATGTTCAGGTGGGAGGAGCATGAGACCTTAGGTCTAGGTCTTCCACGGTGCCTCCAAAGGAAACGTCCTTCCTTCATCTAGTGCAAGCTTTCAATCTCTTCTTACCCCTAGCTAGGGTTTCAGCATCCATATGTGGGTTTGAGCCGCCATGAAGGTCTGAGCTAATCATTCCCTCATGTGTACCTGTCAACCAGGCAAGGTCCTGCAGAAACAACAAGTACGCCCTCCAGGGGTTCATAAGTCACAAGGATCATAGCATGTAAATCACATCCAATAATTAAATTATCCAAACATGTGCATCAAACCCCCCTTAACCCCAAACAAATGCTCAAAGATGTTATGCAATTTGACAAGTTAGTTTTGGAGAGGGTCTCAGGGTGTCCTATTGGGCTAACTTCTTTTAATTTTGGGGTGTTTCCCAGATGGAATCTAGTCCAATTCATGTAAGTGTATGAGGTGGCATCGGGTAAATATTTGGGCATCGGGTGCATGTGTAAACAGGGAAATGTAGAGTCTTACCAATGGGTGCCTTTGTGGAGGGTGAGTTGCACCTTGTCATGGATGCAATTGTTTCCTAGCCCATTCATTGTCTTTTATTCTTAGCTTTATTTCTTTTGATTTTTTTTCTCTTGTGCTTCAAGGGAATAGTTGAGGGCCATTGTCATGGCTTGATGACCAAAGGTGACAACGTTATCCACAAACATTTCACGAAAATGAGAAGGTTGGCCCGTAATGAGACCCCCTTTCTCTTGGCTATGCCACCAAGAGCTACTACCCTGGTTTGGTGACCAGATGGGTGGTAATGTCATACCGCTACATGCCCATGGTCATAATAGGTCAACTCGTGATGAGACCTCCTATCCATCAACTAGTACCTTGAGTGTTTATGTTATCTTGTGGGTCCCCTTTTCTTACTGAGAAGCTTTTCACTGCTTTCTCGGGGATCCCTGGGCGAAGCATCTCGAAGGTTTCAAAATTGGCTTTTAACTCTTGCCGGCTACTTTTATCCTTTGGGCCTTTAGCCCCTTCTTCCCACAAGGTAAGGTACAACCCTTCATAGTGTAGTCAATCCCAATGCCTGAAAAGGAAAGGGTAGATGGAAGGAATAAAGATGGAAAGTGGTATGTATGGAGGGAACGAACGATGACTCTTCAAAGATCCACCCAGTAGCAACCCATCCTAAAGGGAAATCAACTTACTAGGGCACCATATCACCCTTCCAGGTTTGAACAAGGCAAAGAGCATAATTTCCAAGCAAACGTCATGAAATCAAGAAGGATTCAAATACAACATGTTCAAGTGCTTCAAAAATCAGAGTGATACATAGCATGATACCCGGACTCATTACCTCATGGAGCAAGACTCACTGCTACTTCAGGACCAGCCTGGTGTGATGGATACTGTTGTTGGTGATATGTGGATTGCACTGAAGAAAAGATGGGCCCTTCGGGGCCATGCTTAAGTCGATTGGCTCTTGATACTCCATGTCTAGGACCTATGGGCCTCGAGACGTGATCTCCTTAGTTATCCCTGGGCTAGGGGATAACAGAGCCATAGTGCACCATTGGAAAAATAGCATAATAGTATTGAGGAGCATCACAAAAAAAAAGTCTCTAAAAATGAAATCTCAAGTGATGGATTTATAATCCTCCACTCACTTGGATTTGTCCACAAAATAACCAATTCTAGGGTTATCCCCTAAAATATTCAAGTTTTGTCCACTTATTAATCTCTTCTAGAGATTTCCTAAACAAAATTATAATAAAATCCCTTAATAAATATTTAATCCACCTAGGGATTATCCACAATAAATATTCCAATTTAAATAAAAATCCTACTATAATTCATTTATCAATTTATCCCCTTTCAGAAATGATTTTGACTTCTTTGACCATGCGATTTGGGTAAAAGGGGATTTTATAATAAAAATAATGTGGAAAATATTTTCCACAAGGCATCTTTGACCAAGCAAAAGGCCCAATGATTTCTCCTTGAAGTATGAAATCATCCTCTAATCAAGGAAAAAGTCCATCGATCCATCAAAATCCTTCATGAAGCTAGGGATTATCCTCCCCAAGTCCCACGATCTATGAAAATATTCATTTGGTGATGTGCAGTGAGCCTCCCAAGGCTATTGAATAGTCAAATAATTAATTTTCTTCCTCAATTAAGTGCATCGAACCTCCTTCTAGTGGAAAAATAAATCTCAAGGCCAAATCAAACTTGATGATGTGCAAAATAATCCACCGGGAGATGACAAGTGGCATTAAATTACTTCTAGAAGACTTCCAAGTGGCTTGAATATCATAAAAATGCTTGAATAAATCATCACACAACTTTTTAAGGCCCAAAGTCATCCAACGATCCACAGAAATTGGCCAAATAGGGGTGACGTCAAGGGTGACATCACCCTAGAGCATGCAACGACTTGCCTCAATTTATCTGACTGAGTTGGGAACTGGGTCGAGTCACTCAAAAATGGTGATGATGTGGCATGTGAAATATCTCGGGCATCTGTCAAATGCAAATGTGTCAACCAACTGAGGGTTAGCTAACCCTAGTGATGCCTGACAATAGCTAGAATAATAATAACGCCTTTTAAAAAATCCTGGAATGTTTGAATGGCATGACACTTGGCGAGAAACTGCAAGACAAATTAAAACATGTGTGTCTACAAGAAAACAAGTCACGTCAACATGATCAGATAACCAACATAATATAAAAGTCATCTAAACTAGACCATTAAACCCCATATTCATATTTCGTCACAAGCTCAAGAAGGTTATACAACTTAATAAATCAAGGTATGAAATGCTATCAGAGACCCAGAGAGACCAAACTAACACCTACATATTAAAAACATTTCCCAAAGATTGTCTATTCACTGTCATGTAATGATTATGAGATGGTTATGGGGTTAGACTTCAAGGTTAGGCAATTGACATACAAGGGACCATAGTATCTCATTCATGGGTGCCTTTGATGAGGGTAGGCCACACACTTGGTTCCTGTTATTTGCGAGGTGATACCTTCCAAGCCCTTTATTTTCCTTTTGTCACGTCTAGCCATAGAAGATAACCCAGAGAATATGTAGCACTCTGGCAATATTCCTTATGATTGACGGCCTTTTATTTTTCCTTTTTGCTTTTCTTTCTTTGGATAATTCAATTTATTTTTCTTTTGTCATTTCGTGTTGAAAAACACCTGCTTAAATGCTTCAAACACCCCAGAGGTTATGTAACACCATGGCGATGTATCCACAAGTGCTATGGGATTGGGCGAGCCTCTGAGCAGGTAACCAAGGCAAGCTTTTGCTAGTCTCCCTCTGAGCCTAAAAGCTCCTTCTTCCCATAGAATGAGGAACGATCCCTTCTTGGGTCAGTTTATATAACCTAAAGAAATGGATATGATAGGGATTGATAAGATGGAAAGTGGTAAGTATGATCGGGAACGGTACGATGACAGATTCAAAACAAACCCCAGTAGTGTTCCATTTTCCCCAAGAGTAACCTAATCCCCCAAGAACCTAAGATAACAAGTCAAGTTATGATAGAGAAAGAAGTATAACTAATGAGCTAACGACTAGTAGTTAGAAGGGACTCTCTGGGACAAGCTTAAATCCCTTAGATATTAAATTGATACTCACCAAGATGATGGACTTACCAACTTGTAGCATGCTTCTCAAGGATGTCTGACAGGGTCGTCCAAATGCCATGGGTGTCATATGTTGCTCATGCCACTGAGTGATGCTTACACTTTGAAGGAGGATCAGGAGTTCAAATTTACACATACATGCACATCTTCCAACTTTCCATGTCTTCAGCCTGGGCGCACGGAGCTTTCCATATGTTTTTTCCATACACATCCGCAAGTCACAGTGGAGATAGTCGCAGACATCCGCAAGTCACAGTGGAGACAATCGCGGATATCTACAAGTCACATAGGGGCAAGTCGCAGATGCCTAGAAAAGCATGCCAAAATTGATTGTACACCAGGTCAGACCTTGCCAGGTTAGTCTGTCGTCGTATTTCTCATAGTTGGCCATTATCCATGTTACGGGAGCCCTGATTTTAGCATAACAAAATCATTCTCATCACTGTTTTCCCTCCGGGGTTTTTCCAGGGGTATTTATCCAAAATATTTGGTGTTCATGTGTGCAAATTTGGTTTCCTAGTTTATGCTTCCGCTGCGTGATATTGAGTTGAGTATTCCAGTAGTGTATTATTGTTTTGTGAGCTACTAATCTGATTGCAGTAAGGAAATCACTAGATAACAAAGTACCTAGGTGATGGAGTAAGAATTTTTCAACATGGTATCAGAGCATACCTAGGGTTGAAAGAAAATTCAACAGGTTGATGAGATAGAGTCTTCATTGGGCTCGAGAGTTGCACATTGTCGAGGTATGACAATGTATGTGGTATTTGACCCGGGAGGATGAGGACATTTGCAAAGATGAGTTGCAGAGGTCCAGAGTGGACTAGATTGATGGAGCTAGCATAAGTGAGTCTGCACTTGTGCTAGGAGGCTTGGTGATCTTAGCAAAGGGAAACTCTGCAAGGTGGCGAATCTGGCCCAGGAGAGAGAAGCGAAGAAGCTCACACGTGTGGAGTGAATTTTTCATACAATACGCGGTTTGCAGTGGGACAAATCCTGCATATATGCAAGTCACAGGTGTGACGAATCGTGTATATATGTGGGTCACAAGTGTAACAAATCACGTATATACGCAGGTCACAGGTGCAACAAATCGTGTATATATGGAATTCACGGGTGAGGTGAATCGCATATATACGCAGGTCGCAAGAAGGTGAAACGCGTATATACGAAGGTTGCAAGAGGGAGAATCACATATCTAGTTTCAATGCAGGTACAGATCCGTACAAGATGACAGGTGACGTTAGCAGGCCGTACAGGTGATCTACAACAGATTCGTGGGCAAAGGAGATTTCCAAAATATTTGTCGAGGTTTGGTTTTTTGATTTGTATGGTTATTGGACAACAAGGTTGTTCTCAGTTTTGGTGACTTTGAAGGACAAGGTTGTCCTCAGATTTTGGTGATATTGTATGGGTTGGGAGGGTTGGTTCTGCCCTCAGGATTTCTAATGTTAACAAGATTACAGAAATGAAATTGGGCCTCATGTGTATTGATGATTCATCTCTAATCTTTGTGTTTTAGCTGCATATGTTTTCAGTCAATAATTTTCAGTGTAAAATTGTTCAGTGATAATAGCTAGGGTATTACTGTTAGTTCACTAGGAAGCAGTTTTCAAATCTGGAAAGTAGTCACATAGAGTTGCATGTGAAAATTGACACCAAGCTCAAGGTTTGGCTTGTGCTTGAGCTCACTGGTTCACCAACACACAATTACAGCAGTATCCCACACATAAACCAGCAGCAAATATATATATTAAGTCTAAAACAATAGAGTTTTACACAACAATGTTCCCAAGTATGCCTGGACTCTCTAATATCCACGCTCTCATGAGCGTCACACATATATACAAGAAGAGGGGGCCCTGCCTGCTCCAAGAATGGAGCAGAAAGCCCCTAAAATTCAGCTAACAGTTTTAAAACAGAAAATGAACAGAATGATGCTCGGTCCCTTTGATTTGCCCATGTACAACGATCAGGATGTTCAGCCAATAGAAGCATAGATACCTCCCTCTGCTTGCAGGGTTCCTCCAGATTCTTTCGGTTCAACATTTAATGGGTGGCTACAGCTTGTTTGAATCGTTGATTGCACGTGCAAGTGTGCCCTCCTTGTGCCTTTCATGCTGGAATATTTTATATGTTGAGGGTCAATTGTATCTCCTCAAAATACTCTTCATAAAGTGGCTCGAAGGCATTATTGGTGTCCTGGAAATGCTAACATCTTTTTATAAACTTGCTCAGCTGATTTATTATGAACACATGTGCATTTTTAATAATTCAAAGTAAACTTTAAAACATACTTTTAACTTAACTATAAAAAGGAAACACGAAAATTAAATGGCAAATATGTATATACCTTAGGAAATTGAAATAAGGTAGGTAATGAGTCTCTAGCATATGAAAGAAGCAAAAATATATGTATATCATAGGTCATAAAGGAAGAAAAAAGGTGTCAAAATGGAGGCCCATCAAGAGTGGCAAGGCAAGGCACACAATTCACGTCTCCTTTCTGCTAAGAAGAAACATGTTCTGCAACGTAGGAAAGATTGATAGGAAAAAATGGAATGTTTGGCATTTGATCATACATACTAACTAGTTGTCTGGTGGAATTTGTTGTAGAACATTGAGCATTGCTGCAATGTTGTTCTAACAGGAACTTGAATTTAAAAAATTAGAAATATACTAATTTGACTCTGATGCGCTAGAAAGTGTTGATGTTTCTGGTAGCTACAGGAGGTATTCACCTCCGAGATAACCTCTCTTATAGAAGAAGCTGCCAAGACGTCAAAGGAAAACCATTGAAAGAATTAAAGAAGCCCCAGAAGAAATCTATTGCTCCAGAAGTCAAGTCGGCCTGCTAGAAAAAGATAAAGTAAAATGTATTTTCCAGAAAGGACAGGTCGGCCCCACTGGAAAAGTTCATTGGCAGATTAGTATAAATATAAGCCTATCCTTCTCATTTTGACACAACAATTTGAGTCTGATATATCTCTGTAGCAGCTGCAAGAGGCCTAATCTGAAGCAACGAAGAGGCCTAGTCTGAGGCTAAGTTTGGTGCATATCTGAGCAGAAAAGATAAGTATTGTTGGATTCTTTCTTACTGGTTTGCTCTAGTGAATAGAGCTTGTTCTTGGTTATCTGTCTTGGCAAGGATATTCTCTATAAGAAGGTGTTGGGTTTTCTCCCCTTGTGAAGAAAGGTTTCCCAGGATGAACTACTATGCTTTGCTCGGGGGTGGCACTTGAGGATGCCTATGGTTGGGTGGCAATGAAAGAGCATTCCCTATGGAAAAACGAGCAGACCCAATTTCTTTTGTAATTTGTGCTTGGTTAATCTTCTTGAGATCCTGGTTATTTACTGCAGTCGTAAACTGGTCTAGAAATCAACATGGTATCAGAGCGGGTCTTGACGATGACCAATTGCACGAAAATTAAGGATTGTTAGAGCCCTGTTGTTGGCAGAAGAGAAGGGCCGAGTCCCTTAACAGTCATGTGATGAAGTTCAAGGGTTGTCGCAGGCCTCTAGCCCTGGCCGAACCCCTATCTAAGGTCTTAACAACAAACTGCAGCCAGGAGTAGCCCTACTAGGGCTGCCACAGCAAGAAAGAAACACAATTAATATGACCTCCTCAGATGAATTACAGGCCTGATTTCAGAGGCATAATCAAGGCCGAGTTTATGGCAGATTTATGAGGTATATTCTAGCGAGTTTATGGCAGATTTCAAAGGTATATTCCAGCAAATCTGTGGTGGATTTCTTAGATATATTCCAGTGAATTCATGGCAAACTTCTGAGGAATATTCCAGCGCAAGTTTGGTATAGGCTCGGACTGTTTTTAAAGCGAGTCTGAGATCCATCCTTTATGAGAATTAAAGATCTGTTGTGAAGACTCCATCTTTGTTAGACTTTTTTTTTTTCTTTTTCTAATAAGTCTAGTTTAGAAATGGATGATCTTTATAAACCTATTGATTTTTCTGCAATAAGTGGTTATCCACATTTGATTTCAGAAAAAGCAATTGAAAATTTGTCTTGTTTTCAAAGTAATAATATTGTTGATGCTAGACGTCATGTTAACAGAGTTTCACATTGCTTCGATAAATGGTGTTGCAACTCCTTATATGAAGATATGGGAATGAAATTGTTTATTTTATCTTTTGATGATGGTGATCTTGATTGATTTACAGAACTTAAGGATAAACAAGTTAGAACTTACAATGAGTTGATTAATGCTTTTATGGAAAAATGGAAGGACTCTCTAAATATAAACATGGTCAATTCAGATGTTAAGGATAATGCTTCACCAGATCCCAATCAGAAGTTTAAAGAAGTCATTCAGGCCATAGAATTTATCTATGCAAAGCGGTTAAAGGCTATGGAAGCTCACCTTGCAGAGGCAGAAGCTTGTATTAAGTGTTCAAACCCTATAGAGCTAAAGCTTCACAGTGAACAAGAAAGGGAATTTCACCTGGAAATTCTGGAAGAGCCTATAGATGAGTCATTAACTGGTCATGAGGAAACAAAGGATTTTGAGTTTGAAATGATCGAATATCCAGATAAGTCAAATCCCCACCCTCCTCCCGAGGAATCCATCTCCTCAGAGAAGATCTTCAACAGTTATGATGAACCTGAAATGATCAGTGAAGCAAGTGTCTTGACAGTTCCAATTCCAATCTCTCAGCCAACAGATGAATTAATGACAGATAATGGGAAATTGGAAGATAGCTTCAGTTTGTCAACTCCAGATCATTATGAGCAATGGTTAGCCTTCCACCATGACAGTCCAATGCAGAGCTTCATTAAAGACTTACAAGGCTTACCAAACTTCAAAGTTTGATTGAATAAAAACAAACATATGTTTCTTAGGTGGTTTGATCCCAAGAAAAGGGCCAAGTTAATAAAACTTGGAAAAGGATCTTCAACAAGTCATCACGGACAGGGATTATTCAGACATTTGAGGTCTTGTTTCGTCCATGATATGGCTGATTCATGCAGTTTCTACTTCATCCAGTCAGACAGTGGAAAGGTTAAAGCTACCAGTGAGCAGACAACTTTTAAAATTGCTTCTCAATGATGACATTTGATGCCCATGGGGGCATCCCTTGTAACGTATCTCTAACCCTTTCCTCCGCATTTTAAATTTCATTTATGTTCACTTCCTTCTTTTATACTTTATGTATAATAGTTCATATTCATTTTTGTATTTACATGTATAATAATAGTGCAATTTCAATTTACACTTGGTCTTCATATACATGCGTCGCTGATGTTGTTCTTGGCGAGATGTTTGTGATGTAGGGACAGATTCTGGATTCTCGCATGCTCTCCTTTTCTATGAAAAGATCAAGCACACGTCCCCCTATGGAGCCTATGTTATCCACCAAAGTTGCACAAGCTGGATTTCCTGATGAGCCGCCAAAGATTGAGTAGTCAGTGCTCATATGACAGAGTTCAGAGTTAAGTCGGTCTTTCAAAAGGCCACATTTTTCCACATTTCCACCATTGTAATAAATGACTTGAGTATGAGATATTGTAAAAGGTTATTGGCCACCTAAGACCTAGGTATGAGCATGTACTCTAGAGAGTTTTTTTTCACTTGTTAATTATTTTTTTCTGCCTGACTTTGTGGGCGATTAAATAATTTTTGAGCTTTTTCACTTAGAAGACTAACTCCAAAGCTGGAGTATGTGTTGGTGGTTAGGCCTTGGCATGGTATAACCAATGCCTAGTGCCTGAATGTATATGAGCTCATACTAGGTCATCTTGATTGAGTCTTGTGGAAATTGCGGCTAGGTTTGATAGGTTTTTTTTCATGTTTCAGTGAATTAATTAAATTCCCGCAAAAATGGAATTTTTTAATTCCAAGTCAATAAATTGTAAAAATATGGCGTCAAACATTATTAGATGCCATATTTATGGTCGTTTTCCCGTCGAGAGTATCATGTAAACCCCTATTTCCCTTCTTTCAAGAAAAAAAAGTGATTATTTTCACTAAAAAATGAAATTTACTCAAAAATTACGAAAAAGGAGTAATTTAATTCATTTCTTATTTTTTAGGAGAACTGGGGAACATGTTGGAAACATGTTTTTCTTGTGTCCCCAGTTGAATGGAGGCCTAGGCGAGTTAAGTAAAGGGTAAGGCGACTTCACTGAGGGTGACATGGACATGGAGGAGATCCCAATGAAGGGACTCGACCCAACTAGCTTAGTTGGCGCGTTCTTAAAGAGGGCACACATCCCAAAGCTTGCAACTCGCCCTCACACTCCCACTCGCTCAAGTTCACTCCCTCACCACTCCACTTCCACCTCCATCACTCCCCTTTCACCCTAGTTCACTCCCTCACCACTCCACACCTCCCCACTCTAACACATGTGCATCTCCTCTTCCACTCACGCATTTCCTAAACCCTAAGTGTATCCCCTCTTTGGAGTTGTCACCCTCTTTGTTATATAAGCAAGATCAACCCCTCCCATTTACAAGTTCGGTTTTGGGCAAGCTTGTGTATCATTGTTGTAACTTTCTCATGATATTGGAATAATAAAAGACTTTGGAGCTCATCTATGGTGTGTGGTACTATGTGTGGATGAATGTTGGACTTACATGAGGTGATGTTACATTGATATTTTGCATTTTGTCTATTGTTTACTTGGTTGATCATAGGGATATTATTATCTAATTGGAATGAGTTATTTAGTTTGTTTCCTACTTAATTCACTTGTTTATCTATGTTGAATATTTCATTGCATGTTTTGTTTCTGTTCAAACTAATGTGCTATTGAGGTTTCTGTGTAGAAAACACCAAGTATACAGGTATTTGCAGATATCTTTTGTTGCATGCGGGATCCAGTCCTTGGAGAGGCAAAGGAGCTAGGTTGCATCGGTTGTTTGTCCAAGGAGTTCTAAAAGAAGACATTCTCCCTCTTCCTCACATCAAAGGGACCCCATAACCCAAGTGTTCCATGCTCAAGAAAAAACTCCAAAAATTTGATAAAAATTCTTCTCTCTCTCTATTTCTTTGGCTGCATGTTGTTTAGATCAATCTTAAAAGTTAAATTTGAATATCTAATGTTGCATGCATTAAGTTTCTAGATCTAGTTGCAATTTTTTCTAACTAAAGGAGTAGATCTAGCCTTTGTTCTTGCAATTTTCTAGGCTATCTTTGTAGAATTTTCCAGGTCCTATCAGCTGTCTTCTTGGTCTGTCTTTGACCAAGCTAAGACTCTAAGTTTCTTGCTGTCTTAAATTTAATTTCTGCTGTTTTATAACAGCCAACAGTAGTTTTTAGTTTTGCTGATTTGTTATGGTTGTTGTCTCTGTTTGGGTGCTCTAGCAAGTAGTTCCAGTGTTAGGAAAAACAATTACATGCATGCCAAATAACAACAACACACCTAAACTATCTTTTCTGCTGAAATATGGACAGATCTAAGAGCTAATTAACAGCCACTAAAATGCATGTGTAGACACAGGTATTTTTGGTCACATGACCCTGGATAAAACCCCCCTGGGGAAAACCAGTTTT
>JASDQU011025752.1:16814-30608 GCA_032191745.1 Picea mariana
AACTATCAACATGTTGAAACAATAATTTTCTAGACACCAACACATGTTTGAGACTTCAGTTCTTTAAATGAAACAATCAATTATTAACAAAATCTTGTGCATTAAAGCTAGAAGAAAATACGAATAAAAAGCTAAGTGCTTGTCCACTATCCATGTCTTTTTTTTGGACACATAGAAGTGTATCTAAATGACATAGTTTGGCACATATTCTTTGCCACATCATCCTAGACGTCTTCCATAGGCCCACGGACACCAAAACCATGAAAGCATCGTTGAAACTGGAACCACAAAACTGCTGAGGCACAACCACAAGCACATGGAGTTCCTAGTAGTATATCTGCAAAGTAACAATTTAAACACTAAAAACAAGAAACTATTCAACGAGAAAGTAGGGCATCTATACTCTATCACTGTCTATTTGGCATTTACATGGTAAGCACGTGTAAATAGTTATGAGGGGCTTAGAAACAATGTTGGTCTATCCTGGTCCATTCGATAGTTGCATGTGGAGTACGTGTAGAGAAATTTCATGCATAAATCCGTAGTATGTCTATCAATAATTCTCTTTCCCATCTGTGTGATTAAGTGCTACCACATTATGAGGATCAATCCATGCCTCTGTACTTTGGTGCTAAAACTAGTGATCGGGATATAGGAGGTAGGCAATATAAACTAGATAATCACGCAAACGTTAGTGGCTCGTTTCCAACTCTAAGGTGTATAACAGAGCGATTATATAACATCGTTTAGTTCAACACTGAAGCTATGAGAGTATGCCCCCACCAATGGAGCAGCGTAGTAAGTATCAACCTTGTCAGACCGTATGGGGATGACCTAACCATTCCTTTTGTTAGGATGTATCAACCTTGTCTGAACATGTTCTGAATCCCCTATCCACATAACAGGAATTAGGGTTTCCCCCCATTACCTCACCCCTCCAGAACTTCTATATAATTGTACCATCCACATAACCATGTTGTTATTCCCTGCAAAATTCATTCATTAGGAAACGTAGAGTGACCTGGTTGGAAAATTAGCGCCTCCGCCATTTCTACCTGTTGCACCTCTTTCGCCACTTTAGTGAGCAAAATAGAGGTGCTTGCAAGATTAGTTGGGTTTGCTAAGCAGGACAGCTGGAAGGAAAAGGGTTAGAGAAAGAAATATAAAAATAACAACTAAGAATTAAACTAAGAAATAAAACAACAACTAAATTAATAAACATAGGGACATAAGGACAAAAGAAACAATGAGACCCATGTCACCAATGATAAGGCTGATATTAGTGAAAGAAAACACCGAGAAGAAAGAGGACTATGAGTCCCTTCTTCCTCCAAGGGAGGGCTCTTGGACCCCCATAAATAAGCTCTTCTTACAACTTTGAAAATGAAAATTAAAATGGTGAAAGAATTCTTTGCTAATCCACTCAAGTGGTGAGATGGATTGCCCAATGTAATGATGCAAGTATACCCTTGGAAAGGATAAAAAATTCCTTAAGAGAATAATGGTAGCATAACTTTTCTATGAATTCATTGAAAAATGAAGTGTATCCATGGCCTTTTTATAGCATTCCTTTGAGTTATTATCCAACTAATTTGTAGTGTGTAAAGAGGCTAATTAGGGCATTTCTAGGTCTTTGACCAGCCACCCAGTCGAATCTAGTCCAGATTTGAGTGTCAAATCAACTTGGAATCTAAACCAGAAGTGGGTGGGAGGCCGACCACTCTCATAAATGTGTCGTTTCTCAGGTGCGCGACTTTTTGCGACAACTGTCGAGCATCGTGTGCATGTGCACAATTTCTGTGTTTCTGTTTTGCGCATGTGCACGCGCACCTTGTGTCTTCATAGCGCCTTTTAATTTTTGCACTAGTTGTATAGTTTTGACCCTTTGGGAATGCTTTTGTGTTAATTCGGGTCCATGGATGACCTCATAACTGTTTGACGATGCTAAATTCTTGTAACCATTTGTGGACGAAATTCCAGTGATAACAGATGCCCCCTGATGGATGAAGTTAGGAGCATACGTATAGCCAAAACCCATCAATGTTTCTTCTACTGAGAGTGTTGTTGCAAGAGAGAGAAATAGTGGGATTGTCAAGAGTGCCCTGTTGGAGGGAGAAGGGAACTTGTAGAACCCAACCTTCCATAAGGTGTGTAAAAAATAAACTGTGTACAAACGAGGTGAGCATGCCCCATGCTCATGTCATGTAACTTAAA
The DNA here is from genome assembly GCA_032191745.1 of Picea mariana. Classification (NCBI taxonomy): domain Eukaryota; kingdom Viridiplantae; phylum Streptophyta; class Pinopsida; order Pinales; family Pinaceae; genus Picea; species Picea mariana. The sequence continues at coordinate 19,029 of JASDQU011025752.1, forward strand.
AAGAGGAATGAAGTGTTGATGTAGACAACTGCAGCACCCTTGGGGGCATTCATGATAAAGGTAGAAGACAATTCTGTGGAGGAACATACTCTGAATAGTAGGCAGTGACATCTGTAAGAAGTATCACAGATTTTGTAGGCATTGATAGCCCAGCCAAGTTCAGAGGTCTTCGACAAGTATGTCGCAAAGTAAGACCCACCGTAACAAGAGAAAGTGTTGACGTCAAATGTTATGGGGGTCAACGACAGCAGGGAGTCATTGTGGTTCTCCCTATGTCGTCCGAGAACTCTCATTGGTAAGGTAATGAGAGTCAAGATACTGTCGCCCTTTTGGAAAACTATGTTGATGTCAACAAAAGGGGGGCGCGACTCCCAGAAGCAAAGAGCTTCATGAAATCTACTAGGTGAGTTTAGGAATTTGGAAGAGGTACATGGACGAAGTCGAGATGTAGGAAAACTGAAGACTGCCCTTGGTTGGGGTATATGTGAGGTAAAAGTGGCCGCAACCATTCAACGAGGTCGAGTGTGAGGGGGACAACAAGATAGGGGATAAGTTGTGCCAGAGGCGGGACAAAGTGAACAAACTCAGAGGGTAGAGGTAAGTGGCTTGTGGAATACTCTGAATATATGGACGATGTCGTCAAGGGTAGATGATAAGTAGTTCCCCAACCAAGGGTGACATGGGTTTCTTTGGCCAATAAGGGGAGAAGGTCGCCAAAGGTGACGATAAAAAAGGTAATGTAAATGCTAGAAACAAAGGCGTTTGTACAATAAATAAAGAATACTTTGGGATAAGTGTACAAATACGGAAACGGTTGCCCCAATATAAGATGGTTGGCCCGGGTAGGGCACAATGTGCTTGGAGAACTGGTGGAAGCTGGGGGACCCATGGGTGGGTTTCTGTATGAGGTAGGTGAAATGAAGGGAAATTTTGCAGATGGGAAAACTGATTGTGGATGAAATGGAGGGTTCATGATATTATGGAGGTGTAGTCAAAAATAGAACCTTGAAGAGAGAATATGAGAGTCCATTGGGAAAGGTAGCAAAAATGAGGAAAATGAGTATGTGGCTGATTCACGACATAATGGAAGACTATCGGGACTCCCATCCCTAAAGGGTTTTGAAAAACAACATGAGTGTCAAAGGTGCAAAAGGGTGCTATGAATGGGACAACTCATGTGGGTAAGAGTGCTACCAGGTGACAGTACCAAAGATGCAAATGGAGGTGTTGGTACTGCAGAGTCGGAGATGGGGATCCTAGAGGAAAATGTCAGAGGATGTGATTGGAGATGCAAGTGAGATTCAGAGGTAATGACTACATGCCAGTGCTGAGTATATACTTGAAGGGGTTGCGTTGATGTGTGATGACCAAGTACTTACACACATGAAAACCAAATACCCGACGTGAACAATTTTTGAAGAAAATCGAACATACGAGCATTTATTTGATAATTTTTAAATATGAGCATGCATAGCTGGTCGGGGTATGAAAAAATGGCATCGTAGGGGCTTAGGATGAAAAGAGGCCCAGGGACTGTCATGATGTAGATGATGGGATGATGATCCCGTGGCTAAAGACAGATCAAGAAATGGACACCCGGAGCTCCAGAAATGGTGAGTGGAAGTTTGGCGAAATAGGCCTATATATAGCTGTAGGGCCCACATTGCCACCTCATTTGTACTTGCTGCTATAGTGACTAGATGAGAAGTATTGAGAGGAGATTTGGAGATTCTGGGAGGATGAGGCATCCGATCAAGGACTAGTGAGCTTCAGGTTAGTGTTCTTTTCATCTTGCATAGAATTAGGGTTTCCATTTTTGGGCAGGGGTTGTCCGGAGGGTCGTACAGGGGGTTTTATGGGTGTGGGCCCCCCACGTGCATGGGTGATCCGGAAGTATGCGCGCACAAGTGCGAGCCTGCCCACTGGATAGGCATGCATGGGGGTTCCTGTAAGGGGGGCGAAGCCATGCATTATGTGCGCGCCTATTGGCTACACAACCGCGCTTCTGTGCTCGGTTGTGCATTGGACAGGTGCACTTTGATGCGCGCCTGTGTTTGTGACAGGGGCGCATGAAGGCACCCCTGTAAGATGGACAAGCATGCTTGAGTGTGTGCTTGTGGAGTGGATAGGCATGCATACGTGCGTGCCTGGGGAGTGAACAGGTGCGCATGTGTGCGCGCCTGTGGGATAAACAACTGCGCCTTGGAGGCAAGGTTGACGGTTGTAAAAATTATCTTTTTGATGTTGTTTATGGTCCATGTGGCTGACCTAGGACTATGTGATGTGGCTGCAGGCGATCTTCTTGCATGATGCCGGTTGGGTGGCGAGAGCGGGATTGGTCACAAATGAGAGATGTCGTGGCAATTGAGGATCCGGGTATACGTGCTACTTTGGCAACCTGTGGGCTGTTGAAGTTCTTTGAGTGCCCGTTGATATGGGCGCAGGAGTATCTCCTACAGTTCCTTATCCGGATGTGGAGTCCGGGCCTGTATTGTTTCTTAGTGCGGGGAGAGCAGATTGCCTTCACTATGGTGGAGGACATATATTTTATGACTGGGCTCCCGTTTCGGGGAACGCCCCTACCAACGGAGCCAGTAATGCCTAGGGATGTGGCGCTAGTGATAGTGGGACAGAGGTTCTATTCGGGGGCAAACTTTATGTCGGGCACTATTGTGAGCATTGGGGAGATGGATGCTCTTGCGCATCGTTGTATAGTAGTGATGATTGTGAGAGTGTATGGGTCCCTTGCGACACAGCGGATCAGTGGCGGTCAAATGTGTGTGATGGAGAGGGTACTGGCCGGTGAGTACTTCACCTGGGGGCTTATGCTACATGCCAAGATGGTAGGGCAGTTGGACCACTTTCAGTCCACAAATACAGGAGAGTTTGCCTTTGGGTCCATCCTAGTGGTTTGGCTTTTGGAGAGGGTGTCGATGTTGCGCCCTAGGATTTTATTGGGTGCGCCTGGGGTGCGAGAGCTGCAACTAAAGTGGTGGTCGACTGTTTTTCTTCACCACGGTGGTGGCGAGGGCGATCACTTCTTTACAGCTGAGGCGATGTAGGTGTGGCGAAAGATGCCGTAGGTGATATTGCAGTTCCCCTATGCTGGTGTTGACTTCCGGGAAGATCTGGACATGGTGTTACCTCCAGGGGAGGTTTTTGATCATTGAGGTATGTTTGTGAGTTTTATCTATATGTTTTTTGAGATAGCATGACATATGTATATGATGTAGATGCTGATACTTTCTCTTGCTTGTTTGTATGCGCAGATGTGGCACCTCGCGAGCGCGATGTGGAGTTGCTGAGGGTGTCGACTCGCCAGGATTCAGAGAGACCACCGTGGGGAGGGTCATGGGTAGGAGAGAGACGTCGGCGTGAGGACGTCGGGGTGAGACCGGCTGATCCTAAGAGAGTAGCGAGGAGACGTCGATTTGATGACCCAGGTGTTGGGCCATCACATGCTCCTCCAGTGGATGCCAGAGTAGATTTTGAGTACATACGTCGTTGCCTGGAGGTGGTGCTACAGGGCGTGCCTAAGGGCATGTGGTCACATATCCAGGATGTGGGCATCCTAGAGCAGTGCGTGGGGGTTCTGCCACCGTGGCAGGTCGTGGTACGACAAGCAGCAGTAGCAGGTGCTGCTATGACCGAACGGTTACCTCCTGGTCAGGAGGGACCAGTAGTGGGTGGGGGACCACCGCCTGACGGAGGGGCAGAAGGTGGTTCTCTAGAGGCACCTTGAGTGGTGCTCTATGTATTTTTGTATTTTTTGTATATAGGCTAGTGAGCCCATTTTGTACCGAGGTGCTTCATTGGCCTGCGGATACTTGTATTTTTGTATGTAAACATTTGGATGGCACTGTGGACCGACTTATATATACATGAGTATACATTTTGAGATCTATGTGATCTGTAATTTGATTCAATTGTCTTGGAATATGTGTAAATGTAATGGAATCAAAATGTCAAGATAAAAGTCTAACCTGCAAGTATTTGTGAAAGAGGCAAGGATCGCGAACACGGTACACATAGTTGAGCTGGAGAATGACTAGTTGAGAGTCAAGTAACACGCTAAGGTGACGAATACGATGATGTCGGGCATCGGCCAGGAGGCCAATGACGACAGTGTATTCGGCTTGGTTATTGGTCGTTGAACCCAAACATATGCTGCTTGAATGGAGCATTTTATGTGAGGGGGTGTAGAGAGCCCAAGCGACCGAAGAGAGATTTTGTGTCCAACGGCTAGCGTCATCGGCGTAACCGATGTGGTAGGCCGGTGGAGGAAGCATCTGTCAATAGCATAAATGATAGTTTTAGACATGAGGGATGGAAGAAAGATTAAAAACACTACAAAAATAACCTAAAGTAGAACTGCTATGCTTAGGCATAAAATTTCTTTAAGTATAACCTGTTGACGGGTTCTTTGAGAGAGAGGCCTTCGAAAGAGGCCAGGATGTATGCGCCTTTGGTGAGGCAATGTTGGATAGTGTATGGGCCATGCCATAGTGACTCGAATTTTCCATGGCCAAAGGTGCCATGAGCGATATCGTAAGCAAGGACGAGGTCGCCTTCGTGAAATGAGCAAAGGTTGACATGGCGATCAAAGGTGGCCTTTGACTGTATTTTAGTTGCCTCATTGTTTTGTAATGAAGATCTATGATCTTCATCCAGGGACTCTAAGTTCAACAAGCACTGCTCCATTGGAGCAGTGTCGGGTAATAGCTCAATTGTGGTGTGTAAGGTGGGAATTTCACACTTGATGGGAAGATTGGCCTCTACCCCATGGACTAGATGAAATGGTGTGAAACTAGTGGCTGTTTTCACAGCTGTATGGTAAGCCCATAGCATGGAAAATAACATATGATGCCAATTGGTCTTATGTTTGTTAACCGTGCATTGTAACATGGTCTTGAGGACCTTGTTAACTGCTTTGACTTGTCCATTAGACTGAGGGAAATATGGTGAGGCGAACTCATGGGAGAATCCTAATCGAGATGAGAGTTCGACGAAAATCTCATTCTCGAAGTGTTTCCCATGATCGAAAACTAGTTGGAGTGGTACTCCAAAGCGAGATATGACGTGGTTAAAGAAAAAATGTGCTGCGATGCCAGCGGTATTATTGAAGGTGGGCATAGCTTCCGCCCATTTGGTGAAGTAATCGACTGTGACAACAATGTATTTGTGTCCATTGTTGGAGGGAGGATTACAAGTCATGAAGTCGATGCCCCATTTACAAAAAGGGCCGACGGTGATGACTGGATGAAGAAGAGAAGGTGGTGCTTGGGATTTGTTGGCATAAAGCTGACACTTCTCGCATCATTTCACGGTGTGAATGCAATCGTTAAACAAGGTAGGCCAAAAGTAACCTTCTTGGATAATCTTCTAAGCAGTGGATATTCCCGAAAGATGGCCCCCACATGCGCCGCTATGGAAGTCATTCAAGACTCTATCGGCCTTGTCAATGGTCAGGTAGCAACGAAGGATGGTGTCGACCCCTCACCTATATAAGATGTCTCCGATGAGGAGGTAGCGGAGGGCCTGGTGGCGAATTCGATGACGATCATCGTGTGAAAGGTGGTTACCAAACTTTTGAGTTTGGAGGTAGACGAGGAGGTCGTCGTACCAAGGATCATCTGAAGTGATGTAAATAAGATGTTCATCGGGGAATTCGGTATTGACGAGGGATCTGGTAGTGTCAGAGGGGAAGGCCATGACTAGTTCGGCGAGGAAGAGAGCTTTCTTGCTCTTGGGTGTTGAGAATTGAAGATCATACTTCTGAAGGATAATGATCCATCGGGAAAATTTGCCATTAATTTGCCGACGACTGAGAAAGTATTGCATAGGGTTGGAATCTGCTACGACCTTAGTTGTGCGAAGCAGAATGTAGTGACGCAGTTTTTGGACTATGAGGACGACTGCAAGAGCTAGTTTCTCTTTGTGTTTATACTTCAACGGTGGCCCTGAGAGGTTTTTACTAACGTAATAGATGACATGCTCACAATTGTCATCACCTAACTAAATGAGAACTCCTGCTACTGAAAAAACTGATACTGATATGTAGAGGATATAGTCGCGATTGTAGTCAAGTACAATAATTAAAGGGGCATTGGAGAGTGCCATTTTAAGATCGTCAAATGACTGTTGGGCATGTTCATCCCAGTGAAATGGAATGTCATGGTGTAGTAAGTGAAGGAAACTGTTTGCTTGAGTGGCATAGTCTGGAACAAATCACCGCAGGAAGTTAGCCTTGCCTTGGAGGCTCTGGAGATGATGTAAATTTCGAGGAGGTGGAATTTTTTTGATGGCTTGGAATTTGAGGGGGTCCACGATAATACCTCTTTGGGAAACAATGAATTCGAGGAGGCGCCCTGCGGTGATGCTGAACATGCACTTGAGGGGGTTCAAGCGGATATTGTACTGATGACACTGTTGGAAGATGATCCGTAAATCATCAAGATGTTGGGTGCGTTTCTTGGATCGCGCTGTGAGGTTGTCCAAGTATGCGAGGATGATATGGGCCAGATCGTGAAAAATGTATGTCATAGCTCGTTGGAAAGTTGCACCAGCATTCTTTAGTCCAAATGGCATGACCTGATATGTAAAAGTACCCCAAGGGGTAGTAAATGTGGTTTTGTACTGACCGACTGGGTGAATTTGGATTTGATTATAACCAAAGAAACCATCCATGAAGGATAGAGCCTCGTGGCCTGCACATTCATCGATAATTTGATCGATGAAAGGCATTGGAAAGTTGTCTTTGGGACATGCGTGATTGAGATCATGAAATTCCATGCAGACACGGATAGTGCCATGTTTTTTGTTAACGAATATAGGGTTGCAAACCCATGATGTATAGGTGATGGGGTAGATGAACCCGACAGCGCGTAATTTGTCAATATTAGCTTTGATGGCTGCTGCTTTGGAAGGGTGTAGCGGTCACTATTTTTGACAAACTGGGGTTGTGTCAGGCCAAGTGTCGATGTGATGTTCGACAATCGAGGGATCAAGGCCAGGCATGTCTGTGTATGACTAGGCAAAAATATCTCGATATTCCTGGAAGAGGGTTTTATAGGTAGTGATTTCTTGAGGAGTGCAAGCGGCTCCAATGGTGATTTACTCGATGATGCCATTTTTGATGGAAATGTCAATTTTGATGGTCGGGGAAATGTTGGCCATGTTGCCTTCTTCAAAAGTATCTTGGGTAGGGATGGGGTTGTTGAACCAGTCGATATGCCCTAATGGGATAAAATCCTTGGTTTCGACTGCGTATGTGGGGTGTTGGTTAGGAGGCGTGGAGGCTTCATGTGGAAAGAAGAGCACTTGATGGTGGAGTGCATCCCATGGGGAATTAGGGGTGTTTAACTCTTCGAGTATTTTCTCGTCACAGTGAAAGTGACGGGAATACAAGGGGTTGTGAAGAGTGATATCGGGGACTGTTGTCATGTGGCTACCCCCTGGTGATGAAGCAGCAGGGGGAATGACACAAGGAGAGTGTGATGGTTCGCTCGACATAAACCAAATATCGAAATACTGAGGAGTACCTGTGGTAGTAGGATGTAAAATTTCTGTAGGGAAATGAGCGGGAGAATTGGGGGTGAATCCTCAGATAAGTCATCCAAGAACCACATAGGCATTGGAAGGGCCTCGGGTTTGGGAGAAATGAGATGAAGGATCTCTAGTGATGAGGTAAGTTCAACCATCGATTCAGTGGGTCATTGAAGCAGGGTCAATTGGCGTTGCATGTATTCAATGATCATAGGACATTGGTATGTTAAATGATCTAAGGATTCACATAGAGAGCAAGGGCATCTCATATGTTCATTGACTAAAGTTGTGACATAATGGATGTCAGTGATTTTTGGTAGGGATGACATAGATGTACTGGGTTCATTCTAGAAGCTTTGGCATACTGCAACTAATGTCTTTCGAAAGCGTGGCAGTGCTGGGAAATGGTGGGTATAATGGCCATATTCTGAACATATAGCACAAGCGAATTTGGTTTGCAACCCTTTACTACTTGAATGAGGGGTGGTAGTGGTAGTACTGGCTATACTGGCAAGTGTGGAGGGAGTTTGATTGAGTGGAATCAAATTCCATAACTCTGGTAGATATGGGCAGTTGTTGGTTTGGTGTCCATCTTTCTCACATAGCACGCAAGGGGGTTGGATGCATGGGGGAAGTGGAGCTGTGGGATCCTTATTATTTCTCCTACCCCCAGTTGTGGCAGGGGGGGTAGTAAGTGGGAGTGTAGAGGGTATGGTGGGAGTGAGTATGGGAATCATCATTGGGATTCCTTCCATTTGGAGGGGAAGGGATGGTCAAGGGACCATCTCGGGTGGATGTAAATACCAAACTGGAATTGCTAACACCATATTAGGGAGGGTAAGCGTTGCGGCTACTTGGAAAGATTCGACTCCAGGTGGAGGGTAAAAGAAAAGGATTTGAGTAATGGCTTGGGGAACTGTCTCCCAAACTAGGATATGTCCTTGGGGAGGGGTGAAATCGTGGAATGGTGGGGTCGATGAGTTCGCAGGAGGCTCGTGAGGGGGGAGCTCTAGGACTAGTGGGATGTCATATATGATAGAAGCCTCCCTAGGAGGAAGGGTATCCTCTATATCAGTTCCATTAGATGATACAATGCATACTTGATTGGAAGCATGAAGGAGCGGTGGTGCTCCATGGTAAGTTCCTAACAATGATGGATCTTTGAAAATTCCGGGACCCATTTTGATGAGTGGGTATGCGTCATGACTCGTGTGGATGAGAGGAAGAATGTTATCGATGTTGGCAGATGGGTTAGGCTCGTAATGTGAGACTTGGTCAATGGTAATGATCTTCCCGTTGTGGGGGAACATCATTGTTCGAAAGACGGAAGAGGCAACTGCCTTCATAGCATACATGTAGCTACGATCGAATAGGATATTATAATTTAGTGGGGCGTCGATAAATTCAATATCGATGAGAATAGTCTTGCCCCTGAGTTCTATGGGGACATTTTGGAAGATCCCTTCAGGAGATGATGGTCATCCGTCATAATCTCGTAAGGTAATGGCAGAGGTATGAGTTCGGGGGAACCAAGTTTTTTCCATACAGATTTGGACATAATGCATGTAGATGCACCTTCATCGATGATACACTGATGAACTGTAATGTTCCGTATTTTCACTGGGATTTGAAAAGCGATCAAGGCGGGAAGGCGAGGTTCTCCACTGTCGAGATCAAATGTAATGAGTCAAGTATCTGTGGGGTCAACTGCCCCTAAGTTAGAAAGTAATGATTTCTGCTAAGTGGGACAAGTCTGAAAGACTTCTAAGACTGACATGGCAGCCGGGGATTGTGCTAAGTCATCAACCAAACTGTAATTATGAGTTTCCCTAGCCTGTGGGTTGTGGACATTCCTGCGCAATGGAATGAAAGGGATGCGAAGAGGTGGTTCTGTGTTAGGGCAAGGAATCACCAACGGGGGTCCCGTTGGTGCGGGGATTGTCTCTAGAGGAATGGGAGGAGACTCAGTAGGTGCATGATACTGACGATTGCGTGTTTACAGAAGGATTTCTTCCTCACTAGTGAGGAGGATCGTGTGATCTGTTGGATTCTTTGGATTGAGGTACTATCCCACATGAGGTGGGGGAGGCTGCATGTCCTGTTGGGTGTTTATCACACCTTGGTGTGGAATAGGATTCTGCAGAACGATAGGGGGGTGTTGTTGCACATATTTTTGTGGGGCCTTCTGAGGGGCAGGCGGTGTTGGAGGATGGGGTAGACTTCCTGAGTCTTTCAGCCGTTTGAAATCAGCGAATTGGGGGAAATGATGAGTATAATGACCGAACTCACCACAAAGGGCATAAGGGAAGTTGGTTTTAACATCATTTTTATTTCTCCCTTGATGCCTATTGTTATTTATCCCCTAGGGGTTCTGATTCCCTTGGTTCTGATTGCCCCCAGTAGGTTGGTTCTACTGGGGTTGATTCCCGCCTTGACCTGGGTTGTTGTTGTTCCTGTTTCTTCCTTTATTTTTGGCATTGTTCAATAGATGGGTCGGATTGGCCGTATTCAGCTGTTCGAAATTTTGGTATTGCTAAACGGGAGAGGGTTGAAAAAAATTCACCCCAGCATGAGGATGTGGGGGAGCCATGGGTTGCAGGGAACCAGGAAATGGAAAGTACGGATTCTGTGGGGGTAACGATCCGTAAGGTACATAGGAAGGCGTGGCACTTTTGCTAGTACTATAAGCTGAGGTAGAGGGGGTACCAGAACTTGTTTGAATAGGTGGGTGTATGGGGGGTGCCGGTGGTGGCCCACTGATGGGTGGAGGCATAGCAACAGGGTATGGTTGTTGATAAGGGGGTGGGGGGTAATAAGAGGTGCCCCCATATGCCGGTGGATATTGAGGTGTTCCATACATTAGTGGTTGTTGGGGTTGTGGACTGTGGTGAGTGGTATTACCAATCAATCCGTCTGCTGAGTGAGACATCCTAGGTTTGTCTTGGTCGAACGGTACAGTTTTTGGGATATTAGGGAGTACAGTGTATAAGTACCCTGATTGTGAATAGATGAGGTCGTATTGTTGAGCCTTACTGATGGCTTCTTCTTCTGATTGAGGGAAGGTGGAAGCTACATCCTTACCGGGGAGAGAGATAAGTGATCTAAGAAACTAGTCAAGACACTGTTGTTTGGTGGTTTCTGCTTTGCACAAACTATGTCACCTACACCACTTGTGAATGTGATCAACGATATGTGTGGCTGAGGTTTGTTTGAAATTATACATTAGTTCCAGACCATTGTCATGGAAGATTGGTAATTGAAAGAAGGTTAAAAATTCTTTTGCCAAGGACTCGAAAGTCGCATGGGACCTTGATTTTTCATCTACATACCATTTGGATGATGGGACAGTGAGTGTGCATTGAAATAATCGTAGTCTAATGGAATCATCCATGATGTTGTTGGAAGAGCACCATAGGTGGAAAGTCATGACATGGTTGGCAGGGTCATCTCCTGCCTTTCCTTCAAACTTGGGGATGTCTGAAGGTAGTTTGGTNGGTATGTTAAGAGAGGCCAAATATGACATCTGCAATGGGGGGGGAGGATTAGCTCCAACCATGGTGTGAGTGTGTTGTGAACCTGACCCTTGAGGGGGGCTAGGTGGGTTGGTACTTCCCCCTTGAGAGGAAGTTGGCCCCCCGCTTCCATGTAAAGGAGAGTGAGTGGACGAAGGACCTTGGGAAGTGGACCCAAGTAGTGTGGAACCAAGCAAAGCTGATCCTAAGACAGTAGCACTCACAGGAGTGTGTGAAGGTGGTGCTGATGAGTGGGCAAAACCAGACACTCCCCCTAAGATAGGAGGGAGGTTTAGCAAGTGTCAGGAACGACGGGGATTCTATGGGTCCCCTATGATGTCCAACTAGCTGATTGAATGTGTGCAAATGGTGGTGAGAGTAATAAAGAAACAAGAGCCTTTGTTGCAAATTTTAAACTTTACACAATATATATATCCAAATCAAAATGTAATCAGAAGTGCATCATACATAAAGTGGTTTGAAAAAGAAGCATATATGTGGATAAGTGGGTTTTGTCCATGTG
>JASDQU011025753.1:11154-31133 GCA_032191745.1 Picea mariana
ATTCACAAGAAGATTATTTTTAAATGAGGCTCTAAAGGTATTTTTATCATAAATAAAATCCAAAACCCTAACCCCAGAAGATGAAAATCCAACAATTTTGTGGACCCCGTTTTGGGTAGTTTGGTGTACCAACTTCCTAGGGGCGTAGCTTTGGAATACAAACTCTGTTTGGGGGTCACAATATCTCGTTGGAAAAGTATCATAGAGGAGATTAATTTTGGGGGCTCAATCAGAGCCTTTGGCTATCATTGAGAATCTCGATCTCGAAAAACCTTCATTTAGGCCTTCAAAATGGCCCCAGAAGTTAAAAACTGCTAAAAATAGTAAATTGCCAAAATTGCCAGAAAATTGTTTTGAGCCAGATGGAAAAGGTGGGTGGCCACTGATATCCACCTCAATCACTACTATTGTGTTTTAAGTGGAAAAAATAATGAAAGGACATGGCAGCCTGAAAATCATCTCCCAATCTCCGGTACTCCTCTAAATAAGCTCCAAAGGGTATATCCTAAACAATCTGTTTCATTCGCTCTGATGCATCATTATCAAGAAATTGAGGCATGGTAGGCTTGTGTGACCTTGTGTACAAATGGGAATGTATTTTCATGGTGGTGAGAGAATGGCTTCCTTCCCCATTATTAGAATCCCTTTCACTGTTATGATTTTTCTTGTCTTGAATCCCCATGGTGTTAATTGCCATCTGCCCCATCAAATCCATCATGGATTTTTGGCCCCTGGCCAAATCATTCAATGTGTTAAGAAGACTATTGAAATCCTGTTCATATTTGTCACTCATGATGTCTTCACCCTTATTTATTTTATATATCTCGGGCCGAGCTTCTAATTTCTGAACTAGTTCTTCCCTGTCTAATGGAGATTCTGGACTCTGGTATCTCTTCCTTTTGTGGGTGACTTTCTGCCTATCCTCCCTATTCATTTACTGCCCAATTATTTTAACTTTCATATCCCCACGGTTGAGCGAGGAATATGCTTTGATACCACTTTAATATTCCCACTAATATTTTTGGTACTTCGTTTGGGTTTTAATTTGTAGTTTTTCACTAAATGTTTGCTGGTTTATATTTTCTGGTTATGAGAACAATGAATAACATTGGGCTTGAAACCAAAATAAATGGAAAATTAAGCAATATCCAACTTGATAAATTAATTGTAAAGTGTATTAAATATCCCACAACAACAATAATACTAAAAATTCACAAAATACCATGGCACAATAAAAGAGGAACCTAATATACACCATTTGAGGTTGCCTCAACACACTTTTGGAGTTTCTTAAGTCTGATATCCTTATTCCCAATAAAAATTAGTGACATTCACTAATAGGACAACGCCCAACAATGTGGATTTAGCACCCAACCATGTGTATATGTGCCCAACAATACAATCTATGTACCCAACAATGAATATATGTGACCAACAACACAAATAAAGTGCCCAACAATAAGGAAAACAACCCACAATCATTTACTAGCTTCCCCCACAGAAAATGTTTTCCTCAACATAAAATGGTGTGCCCAGCCTACTATAAGATGAAGCAAGGAAGGAATTCGCCCAACTGCTAGAAATTGACCACACCAATAATTTATTTGACCTCTTGAGAAGTAAAACGACCCATTGATAAACAAACTCGTCCCACTATGGAAGTTCTAGCCATTACACATGAAAACCAATCATCAATCGACCCAAAATATCAACTGCAATAAGGTAGACTCTGTAGCAATGAAGATCACCGAGAAAATCTGAGTGATTTCCTCCCACAACCAGTTAGGGTGTATCATTGCAACACAGAAACTAGTAAACAATGAAGGGTTCCACAAACCCTAGACTCTTCTCCAAGAGCTCTCCAAATTATTTTCTCAAATGAACGATATGCAAGAATATCCTAGACTCCTCCTATCCCATTTTATTTTATACTTCCAACTTGAGCTTTTATTTCCTTCTCTTATGAATGTGGGATAATAACCCCATTTGAATTTTTGTCGTTCTTCATGTTCCCTTGATTATTTTCCTCCCTAACCCACGGGAACTCAATTAGGCTAGTAGAATTCTCTCTTAGAGAGATTAGGCAGATGGGGACATTACAATATGTTTCCTATTTTATGCTAAGAGATAGTAAAGAGGCATACCTTTTCCTTTGAAGGTTGTCCTTGCGTGTCCTCAAATGGTGTAGTCCTGAAGATCCAGCTCCAAGATCCTTCAACCTGCTACCTACACAAAAGAGACAAACAACACCAATATTCAAATTCTCTCTAGCATTAGGAAACCAAAAATTCATCTAGATATATCATGATCTATTCAATGTAAGATCAGATCTAACATATATCATTGAACATGAACAATATGAAAGGGGAAAACCAATGATCTATATTATAAAATTGGACAAATACATTGATACACCTTCACCTTGAGTGATGAAAGATGCATTCCTCCTAGTTCCAGGTTCCCGATGCTACTCCTTAGCCTCTCAAGCTTCTCTCTCTATTTTTCCAGGATAACTACTCTCAAAACTCTTCTTTCCTTCTCCTTGATTTGGCCTCTTCTTATAGGATTTTAGAAGAGATTGGAGATAGACTTCATGACATGTGAATTAGGTGGATACGAGTCATGGATAGGTGGATACAAGTCATGGATAGCTTGATAACATGTGAACTAAGCAATTACAAGTCATAGATAGACTTGATGACATGTGAACTAAGCAATTACAAGTTATGCACAAGTTTCATGCTTAATTATGATATTTTTCCAACCTATTATGACCGTTTTTTCTATTATGAGTTTTTTGCTTAAGTTCCATGATCAATTATGAGCTTTTTCCAACTCACTATGAACTTTCTTTTCAATTATGAGTTTATTCTCAATAATGAAATCATTCTTATTTCATAATTATGAAATTGTGACAAAATAATTATTTCCTTTGTGAAATAATTATGAGAATTTTACTCAATTATGTAATTCTAGACTCATAACATTTAATAACATGCTTGCACAACCTATGGTAGAAAATACAAGAATAACAACCACACCATTGCAAACCTATTCAAACAAAAGAGTATGGGGGGATGGGACTCCACGAGATGGAAATGGGTCCAAGGGCTTAAGGAAAGGGAATAAGCTAAGAGGCTAAGCCAAGGAATATAATATTATATTCCTAATTACTAAGTCATAATGCATATATATTATTTCCTAAGATCCTAAGTGTGGGGAATGATCTCCCAAGTGAGGGGAAAAATGATCCTTGTGTGCCACTTGTCAAAAAGGATCCATACATATTTAAGTGAGGAACTTAGTGGGAAATGAGGGATTCTAACCATTCTTGCCATTGTTTCCATTGCATGTGGAGGGTGAGCGATGGAAAGTCAATGTACCCCTGTTGTCTTGTGAAACTTGTGAATCTTAGGTGGGATTATATGTACAATTCTCCTTGGGTTTCCTTGGGGAGTCATAGATCCCTAGAGGGAGAATTGTGTGGGTAGGTTTCCTAGTGTGTGAGGCCCGAAGACTCCATTATTTCAACTAGAGATTCTAGAGCCAGAATTTTGAGACTTCCTAACTGACTTGTGCTATATCCTTGGAAGGGAATTGGGACAACCTAAGGGACTGCATAGAAGATAAGGACACACACTTCCTTTGGTTGTGCAGGCTGATGGGGAATGATAGCACGTTGGTTGGGATTGTTGCAGGAGTTTGGTACCTTGGCCTATTTTTCTATCTGTACTTACTACCATAACTAGTTGGCTTAGGTAGCCTTTTTCTTGGTGAAGTCATAGCCCCAAGTTGGGGGTGACCTATTGTTGAGAGAATTGGAGTAGCATAGTCTATGGTTGGATGGGATGTCTAAGGTTTACAACCATTTGGTGATTTCATAAAAAGATAGGTGTTATTCTTATGTGTTTTTTTAATGTTGTTTATTATGTGTATTTATGTGTTTAATTTACATGATGTTGTGCACATTTATATTTCTATTTTCTATTATAGGCTATGCATTGAATTGCATTTAGTTAGGCATGCATATTGTATCATATGTAGGGCATATTATATATTGGTATTAGAGTTGTGAATGTTTAAGGATAAATTGTGGAAATTGGAGAAAATGTTTTAGTACCCCACCGTCCCAGTGGGTACATTACAATGTGGTATCATAGTTATGGTTACAACACTAGGGATGTATGGGGCAAAAACTAGCCCACGGAGGAAGAATTCATAGGTTGCTTGGGAAGCCTTCAACAAAATTTGTCAATAGAAATTGGAAAGTGTGAAGGTTCATACGAAGTGTTTGATGGAATGCTTCAATGATATAAATGGAAAAAAAATAACATGTGGAAAAAATGATGTAGAGTTGTAATTGAAAAAAATCAAAGGGTAGAGTTGTCTATATGGTAAGGGACATAATTATTATGTTAGTATGGAATCACTACAAGGGGAATTTTGAATTTGGCTTCTGTAAGAAATTTAGTGAAGTTTTGAATTTGGGAGAAAATTTTCCAATTCTCAAGAAAATGCAAAGATTTATGGTTGAAACAATGTTGAATTTGGTGGGTACAGGGTCGAATTCAGCTAGAGAATCCAGTTCTAGAGAATTCATGATAGCTTCATGGACTAAATTGAAAAAAAAAAAAGGGAAAAGGGAGAAAATTGGGTGGAAATCCCCAATTTGGATGATTTTTGGCAAGAAAATTGGTTCAAAAATGTTGAATTAATGGGTATAGGTGTCAATTTGAAAGACATGAGGTGAATTCAGTCAAGAGGCTAAGTCTGGTAAATTCATAGCAGTTGCATATATATATTTTTTAAATATATAAAAATTATGAAAAAAGGGGAATTTTGGGGTTCCTTGATGACGTGGATGCTGATGACATGGATGGCTAGGTGATATGAAGGTGTTAGGTGGCAGCTATGTGAAAAATTTCATAGTGGCAAGGGAATACAAGTTGATAAATGGTGGGACATGTGTCATCCTAAGATTCATTTTGGGGGTAAGTCTCCATGTTAACCATCGAGCACTTCCATCCTTGAAATGGATATGGATCATTGATCATGATCAAGTTCCACCATTGGATATTGTGGGGACAAGTTACTTTGTTAACCATCGAGCACTTACCATCCCAAAATGAATATAGAGTGTCATATCAAAAGGATATCCACCTTTGGATATTTCAGAGATAAGTTAGGTTGTTATCAACTAAGCACTTTCAATCTAGACAATTGATCACAATGAATGTTAGCCATTGTATATTTCAGAGTGGAGGAGATGTGTTAACCTCTGATCACTTTCAAATCCAAAATAGATATGGGTCATCGATCGTGATGAAGGAAAACCATTGGATAATTTTGGAGCATGAGAGAGCTATTAATCGTCGATCATTTTTTTTTTCCAAAATGGAATCTCAACCATACAATCTCATCTCATCACACCAACAACCAATATTGTGGCACTTGGTGGAAGAGACAAAAAGGTGTAGGTGCACCATGAATTTGAAAAAGTAAAAAAGAGAGAGAAAAAGGTAAAGGCAAGGCATGAAGGCTGACATGTTAGGTCAAGCAAAAAAGGAGGATGACATGGTAGACATGGAATAAGACACATAGGACCTGACTACCACATCAACAAGCACATGTCATGCCATAAAAACAAGGATGCCACATCAACAAAGATCAAGTCAAGTTATAAAAAACATATGGAGCCAATTTTTTTTATTTTGGCCATAATAGGAGTAGATTAACTTAGAATCAGATGAAATTCCATGGGTAGGTCTGTGAAGAGGAGGCCTATAAAATTTCTAGAGAGGGTCACAAGCCAATTCTACTCTAGTTTTTCATAAAATGCATATTAATGAGTTTTGAAGAACATGATGGTACTTACTGGAAAATGCACTAATGAAAGTGAAATTTGAATAACGAGGAACAAGACCAGGAATGAAGATACCCAATAGATTTTTTGACCAAATTCTAAAGGATTTGGAGTGGAGGTGCTAAAACAAGCCAAAATCCACTATTTTAAGCCACTTTTAGGGATTTTTTGAGATTTTTAGGGGAGGAAAAGGAACCCATGTAAAAAATATGGAAAAACAAATTTTACTCAAAATTTTACCTCCTCATCAATCTAAACAAATTTGTCTTATTGAATATTTCCTTACTTTTCTCCATTTGGGAGATAACCAATTTGGCTAAAAATTTGAAGTCTGAGAAAAATGCAAAAAAGACAAAGTTGACAATTTCAGATTGTTGTAGAATTTAACTAGAGTACAAGATCACAAATATGAAGGTTTTTATGTTGTCATCATCACGATTACTATCTTCACCTAATACAAAATAAATTTTGGTTCTTGGCAAATTTTCTTCTACAAGTGGAAAAAGTTAGCCTTTGAGATTATTTGTAACTATGAGACAAATAGAGAAAAGGGGCAAAATTGTTGATTTCAAAGAGCCATAACTTTCAGCTCAGAACTGAGAAGGTGGCCTAAGTATAGCCATTGGAAATATTATTTAGGGGAGATTGTGACTAAAGGTTTATAATTTGGATTAGTGCAACATTGTTCTTCATAAATTGAGATGAAGGACCTATACCATAATTAATGAAAATTTTACAATAATATGCGTAATTTTTAACAACAATAATTGCTTACACATTTTGAAGAGTTAAGGGGTACATTCATAACATATATAGTTTAGTATAAGGACCAAATATATGGAGGATGCATGGGGATCCTACATCCATGAAAAAGAAGTGAAAGGGATAAATATTAGTGTAGGCAATGAGGAGACAGAGTCCAATGGGCATAGAAGCAAAGTGGATCTAATAGAGCTTGTTGAAACCGTGAAGAGTTTGAGAATGGAAGTGAAAATATTTAGGTTTGATAATGAAAGGTTGATAATATCCCAAGAAGAGAAAATAAAATTAGCACTCAACTAGTACAAAGTCTAAGCAATTTGTAGAGGCAAATCAATAAGGACACCAATACAAGACATGCAATAGAACACAAATCTCGAGATAAGAGGGATGATTATAGAGGATATAAGCACTCAAGAAGTGCTATTAAACAACATCATTCACTTGGAAATTCATCCAAGAGAGCACATGTATTTTCAGAGTCAGAGAGAAGCCTAAGTATATCCCTGTCAAACATCAAAGGAGAAGGTATGAGCTAGAAAGTTTGGAAGGGGAACTCAAGAATCTCAAGACACCAACATTTGATGGAGATCATAGGAAAGGTGAATGTGTTGAAGCATGGTTCTTGGACATAAGGAAATATTTCCAGCCACACAATTACTCATCCAACCTCAAAGCAAGAATTGTTATCTACCATCTTTAGGTGAAAGCTTCCACGTGGTGGGACCAACTCAATCAAGTCAAGCATATGTATGAGAAGATAATCTCATGGAAGAAATTCATAAAGTATTTCTAGCAACAATACTTGTTAGAACATTATTATGATAAGAATATACCAGACTTCTTTGAACTCAATATTGGAAACATGACTATGGAAGAGTATGAAAGGAGATTTTTGGAACTTTTGAGATATGTGGGTTTCATCAAGGATGAGAACATGAAAAATCATAGGTTCTTGAGTGAGATGCCATCATTCTAGAGGTAAAAAAACAAATTTTATGAGCCCAAGACTTTGGAGGAATCCATAAGGAAAGACAAATATTTGTATGAGGAGAATAAGGGAAGACCAACTTTTCCAAAGGCTTGGGATGACAACAAGAAAGGAAATATGGAACTGAGGAAAAAGGATTGAAGCCAACATTCTTCAGGAACAGCCCTCAAGAATACCAACAAGTGTAGTTACCACAAAGTGAGCTAAATATACCAGATTCTTTAGGGAAAATGCCAAAACAACATCTCATTAAGTGTTGGGGTTGTGAAGGAGATCACATGTACAAGGATTGTCCTCACAAGGGAAAGAGAATAATGACTATTCACAACATCCAAGAAGATGATATAGTGGAATTCATGGATATAATCATATGAAGGATATATGCGGCCTTAGACAATAGGAAAAAAAACTATTGATATCATATGATTGAGGTGGCAGGCAAGATTGATAATCAACCCATAACTATCTCCATTAATTCTCGAGCTAGTCCTAGCTATATAGATCCTAATATGGTCGAGATATTTAAATGGAAAAAATGTAAGCATGAAAAGTCTTGGTTGGTTCAGCTAGCCATTGGAACCAAAAGAAAAATTAATGATCTTGTTAGGGATTTTCCATTGAACATGAATTGAGTCAGCACTAAAGAAAATCTAAAATTATATCTCTTGGATCTTATGATTGCTTAATTGGTATGTATTGGTTGGACAAGCATCATCTTTCCCTAGATTTCTACAACAAGTCTTTCACATGCCTTGATGAGGAAGGGAACTTGATAATAGTTCAAGGATTTCCAAGGCTTATATCCATTAGAGAGATTTTAGTCTTACATATAAAAACAAGCTTCAAAAAAGGGTGCTAGATATATGTAACACAAATGAAAGAGTTGACCAAGGATAAGGTGCCAAATCTGGAAGACTATTCCGTCTTGAAAGAATATGAAGATGTGTTTGGTGAATTTCTAGGATTTCCACCAAAGAGAGACAATGATTTTATTTTTGATTTGAGGCTAGAGCTGCCTCAATGTCCAAGACTCACTACAAAATAAGCACACTAGAGTTGAAAGAGTTACAATTGCAACTAGAAGAATTCTTGAAGAAGGGGTAGATACACTCAATGCAACACCCTAGTTTTGATCCCTGAATTATAAATGTGCATTTGCATACAAAATTAATGGCCAAGGGCCAAGCGATGTAATATGTAAACATTGTGCATTGAAAGTAATAGAGATAAAATACACCATGGGTTGTAGACAAACAAAGAAAAAGTCACGGGGGTTACTATGACTCCACAAGAAATGGGGCTAAAGGGGGGTTTGAGGGGATTCCACATGCTTAGAATCCTATGCCACCTCCATAAATCATTTTGGTTATTGTCTAATTATCATCTTTGACTTATTAAAACCAATCATTGACTACATGTAAGAGGTTGGTGGGAAATTCATCTCACCTAGCTAAGAGAGCATAGGCTAAGTACACTCATGATGGTAATTGTATAATTGAATGTATGTAAGAGGTGGGTAAAGAGTCATTTCACCTAGTTATGAAAGCATGGGATGACTACAATTATTTTGGAGAATTGTGAGAGTCAAACATGTATGAGGGGAGAAGAGAGGAAATTCAAATTTAGAAGGAAAGCTTATTTATGTTGGATAGTTGGTTGTCATTGATGTCAAAAGATGTGATGGGTGCATTTGAAGAAGTCTCCAAAATGGTCCCCTTATGGCGTAGCTTTAAGCATGGCCCTTATGGGAAGACACTTTGAAAAAGTCTACAAGAATCCCTGGAAACATGGCTAAGTGGTTAAGTGGTTGAGAAGCCCAGAGGTGTGGTCATGAAGCCCAAAGTTGGTTGAGGAATAAGGACATGGAGGACAATGTAAATGAAGGTAACACCCTCATATATGGATATTCCTCTTCATTATGTTTCCAATGATAGGTGGTACGCCACATAATTCCTTACGGTTGAGGAGTTATGAGGTCATGAAGTTGGAAGCCCCGAAGAATGGTTAAGAAGCCCTTAAACAGTTATAAGCCATTAATTAAAGGGTAAAGTGGTTATAAAAAGAAAGTACAGGTCGACCCTTAAATTAAGGGAATAAGTCAATTGGAAAAGTATAAATACACTTCAAGAAGCCTCTCATTCTTACAAACACAACTTTATTGAATATATTCTATGTGAGCACACTTGATCTATTTGGTGAATCTAAGGTAGTGAGCTTGAGGCAGTGAAGGAAGTGCAAAAGAGAAGTTTCAGGATTGTGGTGGAGAGTGAGGGTTTCTTAGAAACCCTAGTTTGGATGACCCCTACGAGTCAGACTATTGGTGTCATGTGAGGCACCCTCATGAGTTGCTTAGTGCCTATCATGCGAGGTCCCATGTGACACTCGTCTTGGTCCTACAAGGCTAAGAAAAATATGAGGGAGGATGCTAGTATCAAGTTGCTGCGGCCGAGGAAGAGCTACAAGTTTGAAATCCAATGTATCAGGTCAGCTACATGTTTAAAGGTATGTTATTATATGTGTTTTGAGGCTTTCATCTTGGAAGGTTTGGCACATGGTTGAGGCATTTCTTTGTGAGTTTTGGTATATGCCTTAAGGCACATCTTGGATACTTGGCATGGTTTTCTTTTTGGTACATGCTTGAGGAATATCATGAGTGATATGGCACATGTTTTATGGTATCTCTTGGTACATGGTTTGAGGTACATCTTGGTTACATGTTGGTGATGTTATGGTGCATGCTTGAGGCATGTCTTTGGTATCTTGTTGAGGCATTGGTATATGCTTGAGGCACATGTTTGATGCATGATATGAGGAACATCTTTGGCACATGTATGAGGTGCGTTTCTTGTTGATATTGATGCATGGTTGAGACACATCTTGATGAGGTTATGACACATGTTTGAGGTACATGGATTGGATGTTGTGGAACATGCTTGATGCATGTATTGGTGATGTTGGTACATGTTGAGGTACACCTTGGTGATGTTATGGTACATTGATTAGAAGGATATCTTGGTTATATTGGTATCTTGGTATCTTGGTTATCTTGGTATATGCCATGGTGACATTATCACATGCTTGAGGAACTTCATTGATGATATCTTATGGTACATGGTGTATGGCATGATTGAGATATATCATGAGTGATATGGTATATGGTTGAAGCACATTTTATGGTACAGGTTTTGGTTCACGAGTTGATGATGATACAATACATTGCGAGAGACACTTCTTGGTGATGTTGATGTAAATGGTATAGTACATGGTTTATGTACATGGTATGGTACAAGTTTTGGTACATGGTTGATGCATGATATGGTACAAGTTTTGGTACATGGTTGATGTACATGGTATGATACAAGTTCTAGTACATGGTTGATGGTTGATGTATATGGTTTGGTGATGGTTTTGGTATCCATGTGAGTGGATCTGGTTATAGTTGGTTGATGATGGTAGATCAATGATGGTGACAGTGACAGGTTGGATGATTGGTTGATCATCAGTGACAGGTTGATATGATAGTGGTAGTCACAAGTTGATGTGACAGTGGCAGTGACAGGTTGGTTGATGTATCAGCGATAGTGGCAGATACATGTTGATCAATGGTAGTGACAGTTTGAGTCTACACTTATATTTAAGGGAAAAAGGACAGGTCAAGGAAAGGGGGTTGTAGCCTCCTTTCGGTTGGTGTCAGAGAATTTAGGGAGCTATAACTTCCTTTAGGTTGGTGCCTGTAAATCAGAAGGTCGTAGCCTCCTTTTGATTGGTGCCAGAGAACATAGGGAGTTGGAGATTCCTTTAGGTTGGTGCCTGTAAATTAGGGGGTCGTAGCCTCCTTCCAGTTGCAGCTGAAGAATTCAGGGAGTTGTAGCTTCCTTCATGTTGGAGCCTGTAAACAGGGGGTTGGTGCCTCCTTCTAGTTGGTGCTAGAGAATTGGGAAGTTGGTTCTTCCTATGATTGTATTCTTGATATATATAAGAAAGAATTCAAAGGTTTTCTCCCATTTGGGTTTCCACGTAAATATGGTGTACCGTGCATCTATGGTTGTTTTTTATGCACTGATGAATGATATTGTTTATGATACAATGATACATTGAATGCATAAGTGATAAATATTGAATACTGCAGATAAAGTTTAATTTTATATATATACTGTAAGTGAAAGTGGTAAAAAATGCTCATACTGATTCACCCCCCCTTTCAATATTCCAACAATTTACAGTTGAGGATGGGGGGTGTGGGGGGGGGATTTTTTTGGGAGTGTTGGAAAAGAGGGGAATCCATTCTATGTGGAAAAGCATGCACGAGAGAGATAAGAATTTCATTGGGAACTAGGTTGTCATGCCTGTGAAGGGTTCTTGTTGAGAAATTACCCAAGAGCAATGTGTGTAAATGTTTCTATAGGGAATCCATTTACAACTAGACCATTTGGAGCCTCTAGATTGGAGATTCATGGTCGGTCTATGACAGATCCCTAGAGGGGATGAAGATTTTCTAAGGGACTATGGTGAAAGAGAAGGAAATTCCATCCATTGGGTTGTGCAGACTGATGGGCAAGAGAGTTGGGAAATTAGAATTGTTGTAGGAGTCATGTCACTATGAAATTACTGAGTATGGGGTTATTTGTGTGGACACTATCTAGCCATAGGAACATTTTCTTCCTTGTTTGTCTCATAGCCCCAACTCGGGGGTGGCCTGTTGCAAAGAGGAAAAGTGAAACAATGCCTATAGTTGGGTGGAATGCACAACATCTGCAACTAGTTGTGTAATCATTCATAAATATAAGTGTTCTAGCCAATGTGTTAAATATTGTTTTAATGTTGTGTTTAACTACTTATTTGTATTTTGTGTCTTGTGTGTTTTTGAATGCTATGTATGATTCAATAGTCAACATCTATAAATGTTTTCATGGTTTGCTGCATGAGTCTTCTCATCATGCTGTATATGTTTATTTTAAAATGGTATCAAAGTTATGCTATGTCAATTTGGTGTATTAATGGGTATCATGAGTACCTCGTATCCTCAATAGAGCACAAAGGGTGCTAGGTACATCACAAGTGGGTATTAGAGTGAAGGTTTCAACATTGGACCTATATGTACCAAAGACCAACAAAAAATTGACAAATTCATTGTAGCATAGTTTCAATCTATGTTGAATTTGGGGAAAATGGTAAAATGGGAGTGAAATCCCCAAATTCTTAGCACATTTGGCCAAAAATCAACATGGGGGTCAAATGTATGAACTCAACCGACGGATTCTGGCCTTGGAGACCAAACTTTCCAAATCCATGGCATCCATGTAGGGGATTTGGGTGAAAAGTTGATTATGGCTAGCATAAGAATTGGGACAAATTGTAAAATTGGGGTCAAAATCCCCAAATATTGAGTTGTATTGAGGATATTCGATGCAGGGTGAAGTCAAATTGATGAGCACGAAGGTCTATTTGGAAATGAAGTGGTTGAACTCAAATTAGAAGATCGAGTTTGTGATTTCTGTAATGGTCGCGTGTTCAAACTTTTGAATTTTTTTTTGGAAATTATGCTAAGTGTTGGCCATCATTCCTTCCCATGTTATAATCAAAACTTTGTAATTGTGAAATACACCAAACCATAAAGATCTTGGTCATGGACCATGTGGTAGAGGAGTTGGTTGAAAATATTCCAAGTCTTGTGTATCGCAAGAATATTTGCATTGAGGTGCGATACATCGCACCAAAAGAACTTTCTTTCTATTTGATACAACCATTGTGGGCACATTTGGTAGTTGTTTAGAGCTGTAATTTCATGAGAAGAGAGGCTATAGGCATATGAGAAACATTTTGATCAAAATTATCGAGAGAAACAAGTGTTTTGTTGTTGTGCAAATTCGTGTTGCCACTGTAGATTTCTTAAGGTCCTAGTAGAGAGATTTCCCATCCAACCTGTGTTGAAATCCCTATAGGGGAGTGGGAAGGCTTGAGGGACTGTGAGTAGTGAAGGGGGATCTCGTCCCTTTGGTTGTATAGGCTATGGAGAAAAGAGCTGGTGGACTATAATTGTTGTAGGAAATCGACTGCTGAGAGGGGGACATTAGCCAGCCTTAGGGACCATTGTCTCTTGTGGATTCATAGCCCTAGCTCAAGGGTGACTTGTTATAACTGGAACAACAAGTCTACAGTTGGGAGGAATGTCTGCCCTCTGTAATGGGTTGCATATTTCATAAGATATGAGTTCTTATTTTCTATGTTTATTTATGTTAATTGCTGATATAATTGTTGTGCATTTTACTTTGAGTTATTTTGGTTAATGCTACTTGTTGTGAATAGAATGATGCATATGAATTTCCATTTATGTGGTTGAATGTTTCTATATATACTTAGCTGTTGTTGTGCACAATTAAAGTAGTTGCATTTACATTTTTAATTAGCATGAATGAGTACATGAGCTAGAATGTCATGTTGTGTGTTATTTCCACATTTAGAATCGGTATCATAAATTTGTACTGGGTTATTTTAGTAGCGGTGTGACGTAGCTTGGGGTTGGGTCTGTTATATGCATTGACCCATTCTATTCACTCCACCTATGCTTTGTCATATTTTTCTTTTGAAGTTTTGTTTCCACCTTTAGTTTCATCCAAAATGTTTTATCTATCTTCCTGGGTTTACAAAAAAAACTCCTCTTAACTCCTCTTTTATAGGAAATATCAACTCATTTGTGAATGTAATAGCCATCATTCAAGGTATCTTGGACAAATTCATTTTGGTCCTCAACACAAATTCATTTTGGTGCTCAATAATTGTGCTTTTTCAAAGATCAATGAAAATTGAAATTAAAGCAATGAAATAAATTTCCATGGTGATAATCCAATGACATAATGTACTACTGATTACAATCATATTTAGGCACCTCCTTTCTCATTTCAACACTTCTCCGAATCTTCCTATGATCACCTTGGTGTTGATGAAATTCCTTTTCTACCATTAGAGTACCTTTGTTTGATTGTTACAAGCTCGAGCTACTTTGATCTTGTAAAATACTTGCCATTATATTTTACAAATCATCCAAAATTCATTGTATAAAACCATTTTTCAGTCCTTAAAACATCGACTTCTTGAGTAATGTTTTTATCTTATTTAGTCCTTAAAACATCGACTTCTTGAGTAATGTTTTTATCTTAATTAGTCCTTTTTTTTCCAGTAGAAAATTCTCTCAAAAATTATATTAAGTATAATTTCATTTACATCATCAAGAAAAATGGACCTGTGAAGTAGTCTAGGCATATCAACCAGTTGCTAAGATAATACGTATTCAAAATACTATGATATTTCTAGAAAGCCTCCTCTAGACAATAAATACATCAAGTGGTAATGCAGTACAAAGAGAATAACCGTGACAATCAAAAAACAAAATAAAGCCCATATTCTTAAGATTCTTCAAAGATGTCAAGATGGGTGAGAGGATCGGCCTCCCCATCTCTCTAAGGATAAAAAGTTAATCTGCCTTCCGGTTCTTGAAGTGCCAGTTTGGAAAGATGGTCAGCCTCTTTGTTGAAGGTCATGTATATATGATGGAAATTGATATCCTGGAAAGTATTATCAGTTCTCTAGTTTTTTGTTTCCATCCATCAAGGTCTACCTCCTGCAGATTTCCTTTATGATTTAACCAATTTATAATAACCTGAGAGTCACCACGAACTTGAATTTTTTGAATGGACCACAAGGAAGCAATGGTAAGTGTGGCCCACGTGCCCATGAGCTCTGCCTTCATGTTTGTTCCAAATCCACAATTAATATGCCACTTGATAAACTTTTCATCCAAAATTTTGATGATTCCTCCAACACCGCAACATTTTCCATTTGATAATGCCACTCCATCAAAGTATGCAATAGAACCTTCTTCACTATGAAAAAAATTGCAGACTCTGTTTAAAATAAATTTTTGAGAGGATTGTCGCTAGGTAAATGATCCCAAAATCCTGTGTGCCACAACAATGTGAGAAGGGGATAAATTTTCAAATAAAGTTTTATTTCTCTCAGTCCAGATGTGCCAACAGGTGTGTGCCGCTAGACTCATCGGAGTAGCATTAACCTTAGTCCCAATAGAAAGGCATTCAAAAACTGAATTACCATTCTAGAAACTTTTAAAGTTGAGAAGGTATTGTAATTTAGTCCAGACAACTTTTGTAAATGGGCAATGTATAAGCAGGTGATCAATATCTTCAGAGTCTGTCTTGTAAAGCATGCAAATTCCTAGACCTTCCCATCCTCCGTGTTGAAGAATATCCCTGGTCAATACCTTGTGGTTCTTGGCTAGCCAAATAAACAATCTTAATTTTAATGGGATATTCCACTTCCATAGTTTTAAATTCTAGCCATCCAACTTCGAATAATCCAGAGTTGAAATTAGTGCATTATATACATTCTTGACTGACAGGATTCCGGATGAATCTCCCCCGATCCATGCTAAGGTATCCGTTGTATTTCGAAGCTTGATGCATGCGCC
Source organism: Picea mariana (assembly GCA_032191745.1). Classification (NCBI taxonomy): domain Eukaryota; kingdom Viridiplantae; phylum Streptophyta; class Pinopsida; order Pinales; family Pinaceae; genus Picea; species Picea mariana. The sequence continues at coordinate 27,250 of JASDQU011025753.1, forward strand.
AAGGAGCGCTCTACGATAACGATCCCATTCGGTTGCTAGACTTTCATTCAACCCCATATCTTCGCTGCTAAGCCAATATTCTTTGATAGTGTCCACATTGTTTGGTAAGTTGACATGAGTAAGAGCAGATTTCCTAATTGAATTAAGATGAGAAATCAGAGGGCCCGAGAGGAAGGACAGGCTTCCCATACCAATAATCTGATCCCTACCAATAGCTACAAGATGGCCCGACCCCGAGTTCCAACATAGCCAATGCAGAATCAAATGTATAAAACTAGTAAGGCTATTCCAAATATGAGAGGCTCCAGGATGCTAATGAGACGGTCACCTGTACTAGTTGATCACAGAAATGTTGCTCAGATATTTATCAAGAAGAATGCTAAGCCAGATTCCATCATGTGATTCCATCTGATGGAATGCTATGCTAGATTCCATCTGATGGAATGCTATGCCAAATTCCATCCGATGGAATGCTATGCCAGATTCCATCCGATGGAATGCTATGCCATATTCCATCCGATGGAATGCTATGCCATATTCCATCAGATTCTAGATTCCATATTTATTTAATCCTTAAAGCATCAATTACTTGAATAATGTTTTTATCTTATTTATAAATTTTATTTATAATTTTGTTATATTTTAGAAGAAATCCTTGCAAAACTTAATTTCTAGCCTTCTTTATCCCAAAATTCAAAACTTTCCAAAATAACATAAAATCTATGAAAAAACATAAAATTAACACATAAATCACACAAAATCTAAAAAAAAACATAAAATTAACAGGTAAATCAAATGAAAGAAATAAATTCAACCATGCCCACAATACTAAGAAACTCAAACCTAAATATACTTAAAAAAAAATAAAAAAATAGATACAATTCTTTCCAAACATATTCCATTAAATACACCCACTACGTTTATTTGTTAAAGCATATTATTATTATATGAATATTTCCATCTCTTAAGAAAATTATTATTATAGAATTGTTTCCATGTTACTTGTACTTCCTTCCATTTGGGTGTGGGTGGCATGGGGCCTTATTATTATATAATTGTTTCCATGTTACTTGTACTTCTTTCCATGTGGGTGGCATGGTGCCCCATTTCTTAAGTTAGTCTATCTATATCATTTTAAAAAATATATAACATATTTTCATTTCTATGTATAGGTGGTTAGTCTATCTATATCATTTAAAAAGCATTTACATAATATAGATTTCCATTTATTCTTATTAAGAATGCATTCTAAAAGTTTACATGAATTTCAATTTCAAACCCAAAAAGTTAAGTTTATATAGTTTAGCTTCTTTATAAACTTACTACTCTTTCTATTCATAACAAAAGACTTAACCAAAACAGATTCCATACTATACACCCTTTTCATCATAATTACATAATATAAACTTCTTTATAAACTTACTACTCTTTCTATTCATAACAAAAGACTTAACCAAAACCGGTTCCATACTATACACCCTTTTCATCATAATTACATAATATAAACTAAAATTTTAAACAAAGTAACAACCTTAACCTTAAATTGAAGTCCAACACCATCAACAGACACATTTGAAGAATCTAAAATAAAGGAGAGAAGTCATCAAAATTCCTGTTAAATTTATTCAAAAAAGGCCCAAGAATAAAATATATTTCATAAACAAATAACCTATTCCCTCAATTCATACCTCAAAGATCATTTTGATACTTACCTCAACCAATCCCTGTTGTCGTACCAGCCAAGCTATGGATCTAACGGCTACAACACGTGAGGGCTTTAAATGCTCTGAAAACCTGAACTGACATAAAAGATCATTCTGTTACATTAACCAAGCTCTGTTGTCGTACCAGCCAAGCTAATGGATCTAGCGTCTAAAACTCGTGAGGGCTTTAAATGCTCTTAAAACTTGAAATACAAAATGCAAACTTTTATAGGCTTAAAACTTATCAGCTTGAACTGCAAACACTGCTAAATTTAACCTGAGTCGCGGTAATATTGCAAAAATGAAGCGAGAGTTTTATTGTATAAAAAATCCGGCTACAATGTCAGGATTTTCAGTGCTGAATGTAAATTTTAACAGTATACATTCAAGCGCTGTAAAGTTACGACGTTACTGGATTCCTCAACCTTTCAGAGTCATTATGTACCGCCCGTCAAAACCTCAACAGCTTGCAATTTTGCAGCCAGCTTTGCTCAGAGGATTTTTCTGTTTCCAAGGAAAATAATAACGAATTTACCAGACGTTTAAAAGTCTTTAAAGATATTGAACCTGAGGGATTTTCAGTAAATAAAAACGATTTTACCAGAGTCAGTATGTACCGCCCGTCAAAACCTCAACAGCTTGCAATTTTGCAGCCAGCTTTGCTCAGAGGATTTTTCCGTTTCCAAGGAAAATAATAACGAATTTACCAGACGTTTAAAAGTCTTTAAAGATATTGAACCTGAGGGATCTTCAGTAAATAAAAACGATTTTACCAGAGTCATTATGTACCGCCCGTCAAAACCTCAACAGCTTGCAATTTTGCAGCCAGCTTTGCTCAGAGGATTTTTCCGTTTCCATGGAAAATAATAACGAATTTACCAGACGTTTAAAAGTCTTTAAAGATATTGAACCTGAGGAATTTTCAGTAAATAAAAACGATTTTACCAGTCATTATGTACCGCCCGTCAAAACCTCAACAGCTTGCAATTTTGCAGCCAGCTTTGCTCAGAGGATTTTTCGTTTCCAAGGAAAATACTAACGAATTTACCAGACGTTTAAAAGTCTTTAAAGATATAGAACCTGAGGAATTTTCAGTAAATAAAAACGATTTTACCAGAGTCATTATGTACCGCCCGTCAAAACCTCAAAAGCTTGCAATTTTGCAGCCAGCTTTGCTCAGAGGATTTTTCCGTTTCCAAGGAAAATAGTAAAGAATTTACCAAACGTTTAAAAGTCTTTAAAGATATTGAACCTGAGAGATTTTCAGTAAATAAAAACGATTTTACCAGAGGTTTAAAAGGCTTTAAAGCTATTGAACCTTTAACAGGCATATATAAATCCAATTTCAGGTCAATAATTTGATCAGAGGCAATACTGTGCCAGGCTTAAACAGTTTTTTAAGTCTTCCACGCTCCAACAACGAATTATATGTTCTATTTAAAAAAAAAGATCATTTTAGTGTAATTGTATAATATTTTAAATATAAATAAAGTAGGATTATGCTAATCTTATAATAAATAAATAGATTTTTTTAAATCATAAATTAAATAAAAATTTGACATTAACACAGTCTAACTAATACATCTCATAATTTTTACTTAATCCTACAATTTAATAAAACATTTTACTTACACCTGAATTTTTGGTCCAATCACCATCGCATTTTTGGTCCAATCACCATCGCCGGACTTTATTTACATCTCTCTTCATGGAAAATGCTTGAGCCTCTGTAAAATAAGAACAGAATCTCGACTTCGATGGTGCTTAGGGAATCATTTGGCGCACTATTGTGTGTATAAGCATTTCTTCGAATATGCATTTCAGCTTTTTTTTTTCATGGAAAATGCTCAAAGCCTTGAACTTATATTTAAAAAAAAAAAACTTTTGCTAATTGTTTTAAGAAATGTTTTTTAAGAAATGTTTTTTTAATCTAAATCTGGTCATATAAATTTATATGATTTTTTTTTTGAATCTGGTTATATAAATTTACATTAATCAGAATTTTTTGTTATTTAGAATTCATTTTTATTTTTTGTTATTCAGAATTTATTAGAAATCTGGCCATATAAATTTACACTAATCACTATTTTTTGTTATTCAGAATTTATTTCGAAATGTAGAAATAGATTCAATTCATTTTTGAATGCAGAAATGGATTCATCATGCTGAAAAACTTGGAAA
>JASDQU011025754.1:5309-16644 GCA_032191745.1 Picea mariana
ACATTGCAATTCTTCCTTCTGCATGGGCAGAATAATTCTGCAGTTGGAAGTATTTCTTCATACCCAGCAACCATGTTTCGACATCTTCTTCCTTCTTATGTTCACCATCGAATGTAGGCGGTTTAATCTTGTTGATTTCCCCTTTCAATTCATTCCTTCCAGATTTTTGGTGTTTTCTGGTAGGGGACGGGCTTGAACTATTGTGTGTCTTCTTGCCATAATGCTTCGGGGAGAGACGGTAATGTCTGCTACCACTCCTCGATCTTCTTCTCCTCTCAGGGGTTCTGACACTTCTTGATCTGCTTGTGTCACTCTCTTTTTCCAATTTCTTTTCTATTCTTTCCAGGCTCTTCAACATTTTCAAGTTGAATTCACCCTGCCAATCCCTTATTTTCATGAGCTTTCGGTTATCAGCAAGGTGAGTCTGGGCATCTTTCTGCAATCTTTCAATGAGTTTCATCATATGTTCTTCCGTATCCGTCTCTTTTCCGTGCCCATTAGAGTTTGTTCATTCAACTCCCGGGTTGACATTCCTTCCTACCCTTTCGTCCTCTGTTTCAGAGGCAATCTGCACCTCTTTCAATTCCATACTCGACGTCAGTTTTCGGTTGCCCTGACACTCATTGAACTCTGCACACACGACATGCAGCCAACCGAAGTTTGTAAGGCCTTAACCCTTCAAGAAAACTTACAACATTCATAAGCCAATGTGAACAAGAAAAAAAAATGTTTTGACTTCACAAAGTTTTCTGAGCTCTGTCCAGCTCTGCAAATTCCAGGACTTCAGAACTTTGGAATCTCGGTCCACGAAGATCCAACAGTTAAATCTTCGTAACCAAAGTCACCCTTTCGAAACTCGCGAGTTCATGAGTCGAAGACTCTCGACTCATTTCCTCCAAACGTCGATACCCGAGATGCGATATGGGTATGGCTCCCTCCTCACTAGCGCCTACTACACATGACCGTAGGCTAGGGATAAGTGCTAGCACTTCTTCGCCATCTCGCGAGTTGGAGTGTTGAGCCTTCGTGCTCCTCCTTTGTGAATTCTGAAATTTCGAATTACTTTATTCTCTGGGCCCACAGCACAGCTGTCACCCTTCACCACAGTGGCACGTGGTACATTCAGGAGGGTCCACGTCACCTTCGGTGATGTCTTTAGGTCCTGTTGCCGTCCTAATGCACACTTGCAAACGTGAGCTAAGTCCAACTCACTTAGTGTGCCCTCGAAGACACAATGTCTAAGTTCCAAGCCCACACTATCACCTTGACTGGAACTTCTTCCTTCTAGGCTTACTCCTAGGGAAGCCAAGGGGGGTAGTCCCTAGTTACTAAGTTGATTTTAAAGTTAATGTTTCTAGGAGTTAATTTTAATTGGTTAAAGGCTAAAGGGAAAACTAGCCTATGATGACAAGCAGCAATGCAAGTGCAAGTCTTACTCTAGATGAGAGTCAACCCTTTCCCTAAGTCAACTAATGACTAGTGCCTATGTTGGGCAAATGGGGTCAACTATGTTTGAGGGTGGTTCAATTACAAAATGTTTTCAAATAAACCAAGTTAAACTACCCCAAACCACGAGTTAAGATTACTTACAAAAAGGATTAGAAGTGTTTACAATGTTTACAACATATACAAGATATACAAAAGATGTACAAATCAAATATAAGATACACAAATGTAAGTGAGACAAACAAGAGCCAAGCATGCCCCAATAGCACTTACACTATTGGACTGCCTTCACTGGCAACAATCACACAAAGCACTCAAGGATCAAAGCAAGTGATGCCTCCCCAAGTGGGATACTCAATCACTTACTTGATCCACACCACAAAGATAATTGATTAACAAGATATTCAAGATAATAATCCAATGTTCACACCAGCATGAAAGATAAAGACATGTAGTTGCAAGTAGATAGATATAGCAATGAAATAATCACAAGTTATGTTTGCCTATTGATACATCTACTTCCCCCCAAACATACACAAGTGATCTATGCAACTAAGTGTAATTTATTAAAGATTTTAATTTCCCACCCCCTAAGCTAGATGTGTGTCCCAAACTTCCTCCTCCCCCAAATAACTGCCCGGTGCTCAAGATAGTAGGGCTACGAGTCCCTACCCTATCTTCCAAGGTCAGCCCGCACCTAGTAAGAAGTAGTCCAGCCACGGGATCTCCCCAACGAAACCACGGGACGGTTCCCCGCCACTACCGCCTGGACTGTCCTTCAAACCCGTTTTAGATGGTGGAGGGAGATGAATGAGACCCCTAAAATGTTGCTAAGAGTTGTTAGGACCCTCGGGTGGGTCTTTAGGTGTGTTGGGTGTATTTTTAACAAGTTTTAGACCTTTAAAAAGTGAGTTTTTAGTGTATGGCCGTGAGCAAAATGTATGTAAATTGAATGCTTGTAAAGTGTGATTAAACCACCATTAATATGTAAAGAAGTAAGGAAATGATAGCACAATGTTTAAACCATTAAAGTAAACATCACATGAAAGGTACTTGCAAGATAATGAACCATAAAACCATGAACCACTTACATGTAATGATACTAGTAACTGAAATGAGAGATAAAGTTTAAACACTTGAAAGATTTAAACCATGAGCATGTGATAGATGATGTAAGAAGTGCTTGCAATAATGTTTAAAGTGTGAGAGCTTTAAAAAAAATGAATGAGGCCGTGAGCATATATGTGTTAAACCAAAAACATTTAACCCATAAACATTAAATCATATGTGTGCAAAGCGTGTGTGTTAAATCATAAGTGAGGCCGTGAGCAATTAGACTTTAAACATGTGAAGCATTAAACCATAAGGTAAAGATATGTGACATGCTTGAAGTGAACACTAGGCCGTGAGCTCAAGAAGTGTGTGTGAGACGTGGGTGTTTGAAAAACAATTGAAAAACGTGAGCATGAAGGTGTAAATGCCTCAAATATGAACTAGGCCGTGAGCTTAAGTGTACTAGGCCGTGAGCTTTAAGGTCTAATCCACATCAACCTATCACATTTATGAGCTTGCAAAAAGAGGTAGGACGTGAGCTAAATGAAGCATGCATCAAAATGGATCTAAAACTTAACCATTATCCACATCATATGTTATGCTAAGTTATGAGAGTGAAAGAGCTTTAAAAGATAGATGAAACTTAGCAAATGAGAGATCTCCAAACTATTATCACTTCATATGCACTTAAAGATTAGCCAAATAACTTGAGAGTAAAAGAACTAAAGCATTAAGATCATATCCAAGTTATCTAACCATTCAACATGAAATGTAAAAGCATATGAGATATCATGAAAGAAATGAACTTGTGAAAGAGAGCTATCTAAGATATATCAACTTCTAAAGCATAAAGATCACCACAAGTTAATTTCCTTTAAGCCAAGGCGATTTTGGGGATGACTCCCCCAAGGTGCCGGCAAGTGAGATTAACACTACTAAGATATAATTGCACAGAAAAGCAGGGCATTGAGTCTTATGTCCTTCACATACATGAAGAGACTAGACAGGCTGCTGGCCAACTGCTCAGGCAAGAACTATCTTAGCAATGTTAACATTTATTAGATTAATTTTATGGACAAATGAATAAAACTTGAAAAGAAACACCACTCAAATGGCCAAGGTGGTGGCAAGCCTCCCGATATTGGCCAAAGAGGGTAGCTTAGTAATACAATAACTTAATGAATGAAATGGAAACTAAGCTAATAGTTATATGAACAAAAGAATAGCTAATCTAAGTTAGGTGTATTTTAGGGCCCAAAAGAGTGAAAAAATATTGCAGAAAACTTAGAAAATGGAAAGAGAGAAGAGGAGAAATGTTACCCAAACCAAGAAGAAGTGTTTGGGAAGCCTCCTAGGTGTTTGTTGGCAGCATGCACCTTAAGATATGTCGTTGTCCTGCAAAAAACAACAAGAAAAAGCTTGCTGGAAATGCTGCAAAAACACCAAATATTATAACAGAAATTTCTGTTTATACACATAAATTTCCAGCAAGGAAATATGATATATAAAATGATTTTTTGACCTTTCTAAGACTAGTTATCAAGCTGAAAAATATATGGAAATGGATACAGAAATTTATATGGCAAAAGAAAGAGATATGGAGTGTAAAAAAGCCTCAAGGGTAGACTCCTCTTCAAATACTATACCAAGTGAAACCTTTGATGTGACCTGCAAAAACTTAGTGAAACATATGCAACATGGAATAGATAGATATCTTGAATCAACCTAGAACGAAACTACTTGCAAATCCTAGGCTATTCAAAATGAATCATAAGATAACAAGAATACTCAAAGTTATCTTACCCAAGCAAACTACTTTGAACTCAAGATCTATTACCAAGAACACATAAACAATAAGTAAGCAACACCACCTCATGTGTATGGAGCAAAAAGAATACTCAAAGATGCACCAATGATCCTCCAAAGCTTTTTCTCATTACCAAAAGCGAGAGTGTTGTAGCCACTAGTTTGCTACTAGACTCCCAAGAGCAAATGAATGGATGGCAAAATGGCAAGGGCAAGAAGATGGAAGTGTGAGAAATTTCAGCATAATATCCTTAACACAAAGATTGGTGAGGAAAAGAGTGAGAGAGGCTTCTCTTTATACCCCTAGAGGCCAAGAGAAGGCACTTGGATGAATGCCAAGTGTTGGTTTGAGAGTTAGAGAGAACAAATCTCAAGAGAGGGGGCGCCCCACTTAGGGTTAGAAGCTTGGGATGAAGAGATGGTGAGGTGTAAGCATAGGATTAGTTAGGAAACCATCCTAAAAGGGCGCACTAAGCAAGAGAGGAAGACCCAAATGCCAAAAATAGCAAGTTGGGTTAGGTTTTGGGTGAGTGGAATGACTCACCAACAAAGGGGGCGCTAGAATAATGAGGGCGTGAGGTTTAGGAGGGTTAGTTTAGGTTTAGAGTTAGGGTTTTAGCATAGGTTAGGGTTTTGGTAAGTCTAGGGGGGCGCACCACATGTGTGGAGTGCCTTTTTCAATTTTCTAGGCTAGATTCAAGGGATTTGGTGGTTAGTGGGTCGTTTTTCCCCTTAGGGCAAGATTTAGAAGGTTAAGGAAGTGAGTAAAGAGGTTGAATTAAGTTCGGAAAAGGTTAGGATGGGTTTGGGTAGGTTAGGAGGGTCTAACTTGCTCATTGCCATCTTAACATCCACTCACTAACTCAAAATTACAATGTTTTATGACATTTTACTAATGTCATCTTAGCAATTAAAATTGTTGTTTTGCCCTAGACTGACTCTGAGTGGACTAAGACATAGTAAACTTAGTCCGACTGAGATGAAACTTGGTCTATGGGTGTAGGGGGTGCTATTCCATTTCTCTTGAGCACAAATACCCCTATCAAAAGCCCAAAGATCCAGTTTTTACAATATAAGCTCAAAAAAATAATTAATTAATTAAATTTTTAAAAATTTAATTAATTAAAAAAAACCTATCTAGACTCGACGAAATTCCGCGAAACTTTCTACACTGACTGACATGGTCATTTACAATATTCCTAACAAGGTTACCAAAAAATGAGACCATTAGAGCGCCTTCCACCACTTTGGAGGAAATTATTGCATGTGTGGAGGGAAAAACTCAAGGGAAGTCGGCCAGGAGCTTGTCTGGTCTACAACCTGAGGATAAAAAACCCTCGATGAAAGGAACTCCCCTAATGGAAACACCCAAGGTACCTGACCTAACTATGATCCATGCAGACTTATTACATTATTAACCCACGCAGGGGTGTGGACATTTCGTTTACAAAAATTTTATGCTGGGTTATCAGATACCCAAGTAGAACCATAACTGTCTTCAACATATTTGCATCTGATGATGCATCTTCATGGCACATGAGTTGACCCCTAGCTGAATAGGCGGTCAACATTTCCCACCACTCTCACCTGTCTTTTCGACTCACTGGCACGTGGTACACACCCGTGTGTCCACATCCATTCCAAATGGAATCCAACGGTCAGATATTTCTCAGATCTATGGCGCAGATCCTTTCGGCGTTTCAGGCATTGAGAGTTCGTGCACCCCACATCTCAAAATTCCATCTGTCGAAATCTCAAAATTACGGTTTACTCCTCCGTTGAATCAGACGGTCAACTACCTTCCTACGATCTACAGTGTAGATCGTTTCAGCATTTCGGGTTTTGGAGGTGTTCACCTTCCTCACTTCCCATTTCCTGATTTTGCGAAATCCGAAAGGTTTTCACGACTAACTCGAGCATGACTCCACTAGATCTAACGGTCGAGCCTTCCTCCCAGATCTACAACGTAGATCTTCTCAGGTTTTTGAGTTTTCGGGAGTTCGCGTATCGCGATTCCCACACTCTTGTGCAATTCAAAAGGGATTTTAATCCTTGTGCACATTTTCCAGATCTGACAGTCACGAGGACTCACCTTCCCTCCCGAATCGATCCTAAGGCTCCAGCACTGTTGGTGTGGAGTCCTCTCTCCCTATGGCCATATACCACACCAGATGCTGTTTCACAACACCGTTATACCTCCTGAGCTTATAGGCATGTTCAAGTAACTCCTGACACTCCGGACCATACCAGGGTCCGAAATTGGTCTTCTAGACACAATTTCTCCTCTCACCCTCGGTCCAAAGACCACTCAACTAGCCCATCTAGGCTCAGTGTCGAAACCTTGGCTCTAATACCAAATTGTAGCACCACTTTTTTGGTTAACAAACTTTGCAGAAATATAACACCCACTTTGGATTATAAAACAACATGCATTTAAGCAAATGAAACACATTTAAACTCAGAGTAAGTCATATAAATTATTGCTATCATAATTTTAAGAATGGCATTAACCATAATTCATCTGCACAACAGAATACATGATAAAATATAAGCGCCACAGGCATGCAAAACATAACATTTAACATAAGCTGATACTTATCTTGAAACTGAGGTAATTCCACCAACCAGGTGCAGGCCTTCCACGAACCTCCCAGCCTTAGACTGCACTGCTCATCAGCTCAGCAGTAGGTCACCCTCGAGCTGGGACTAAGCTCCACCCCAAGGCAAGGAATCCTAGGCTAGGCTGAGGTTACAGGGAAAACACACAGTCACGAGGAAGGAATTCTCTTCCAAGACCACTCACGCTCACTGCCCACAGACCCTCATTCCCCACATGCTTGTTCCACCCCAGGAGTATACACCTTCTCTGTCACCTGGACAGTCCTTCGGCTACTAACCTCCCTTGCCTTGGGTTACAGCAACAGACCGGACTGGAAGTCTCCGGGCTCTGTGGCAGCTACAGGGTTCATTCTAAGAGTCCTCTCCTTCCTCTGTGCACTCTCTCACCTAGAGAGAGATGCTCACAGGCCAAACCACTTGTTCATCCAACCTCAAACACCCCTCTCGCTTGGAGAGAGTGTTTCACAATTGGTCACAAGCCATACGCAGTCCCGCACTGCGCAGCTACAATTACCCACGAAAATATAGACAGCGGCCTTCCTCAAAACGGGTTCGAAAATGGCAAAATGGTCTCACGGTCACGGCTTCGGGACAGAGGCTTCACGCACAAGTTCCATTTCGGATAGAGGATGCACACAGATTCCCAGACACCACAAAGGCTTTTCGGTTCAGAACGGAGGCGAATCTGGCTCTTTCGAAATCAATCACATGCTTCTGGTTCAATATGGAGGTATACACGGATTTTCTCAGAGCCAGACACAGGCTTTTCGGATCGCAGAGACGCACAAAGATTCTCTGCAGAACTCGGGTCCGTCATACTGCTCAGAGCCTGTACACGCTCAGGTCGTCTGAGGGACCCTTCTCACAGCTCACCCTGGTTGTTTTATTCACGTGCACCAGGGTTGACACTTGTCGCCCTGGGAACTGCATGTGTTCCACCAGCACGCATCCCTTCCTCATGGTTAGGAACTTAGGATAAAACATGAAATGGTCATTCCTTTTTGGAATAATATTAAAATATTATTCCCAAGGCTGAAGCCCCCTAGGCTTAACACTTAGCCCCTTTTCCCACCCTCCAGCCCCTAATCCCTTGCCTTCTCTATGGAAGCTTAGTCCCCCTTCACTCATTCATCGTGGTCGGTCTACACCTGGCGATGTTTACAAATTTTTATTAATTTATTCTGTGTGATTACATATACATCAGCAGGCTCCTGGCCTTCAACACTTTGGCTCCCTGGCCTAACAAACACATAAGCCACCAGCTTATAAAAACTTGGCTCACCAGCCTATAAAACATAATTACAATTCCTTTCAGAACATGATTTACAACAAGGCTCGGCCTTGGGGACACTACACCTCTGATGATAATATTGTAAGAACCAAGTATTTAAGAGAAAATAACTTGTTCCAAAAGGCCTCCTTACCCTCATAAGGCTCATACAAGTTAAGGACCGTGAACGATTGATCCAATTCCTTGCTATAGATTTTTGTACATCGACATGACACAAAAGAAAAACAATTAATAAGGGTGCATCTTGAGGAAAACCTTGTGATTATCCCCCCAAAGAGTCCATCCAAATCCAATCCACGAAAAACCCATCCTGGAAATAGTTTCATTAGATCACCAATAATTGTTCCATCGAGTCCCATGGATTCTTAAATTAGTATAATTTATGGCCATTCCAACTCAACAAAACACTTTGAGGTAAGTTTTTTATCCTCCCCTTGGGCCTCTCATATTTACAGGCATGAGCTTAATTTAGAACCCAAAAGCAAGGATGTGCCTACTCTAAGGATCCCTGAAATTAATCCTTGTCTACCCTGTGAAATTTCACAGTGGGTGTGTTCTTGTGCATGTTCTAGAGCTTACTTATGCCCCACTTTATTAGGACCATGAATTTTTAGACCGTTGAAACCCAACCCCCCTGAGAGGACATGGCTTTGTGAGGATTTTCACGACCTCGAAAGGTATGGGTCCCTACCATAAGAGGCAGAGGTGGAAAACATGAGAGATGGGCTTATGTAAACCTAAGAATTGTGAGGATAGAGGTTTAGAATCCTTTGAAATCCCGATAATAAACGGGTCACCTTTCCCCTTCACAGAAGGGAAATGCACTAAAGCATCTCCTGTAGAGGGACCATGGATAAACATTTCCACCCTGAGAGGCACATAATTCAATTGTTGGTCAGAAACCAAGACAAAAGAGGTTTTTTGTAGGAAGAGACTTACCCATACCTTGACATGTATTGGAGCTCATTGTCCATATAACTTCAAGCTTACTCCACTGAGTAGGAAAAATGTCCAAATTGTCCCCAAATTTGTCCTAGAGGAGTTGATTCTCCATTCCATGTGGTTCACCAACATCCAAGGGAATTTTAATATCACCAACCAAGACATTAGGTTGAAGCTCCTTATTATCAGAGAGAGTGCCCTAATTTTGTGTTGCACCATCCCCCACCAAATGAGATATAGAAGAAGTTTGTGCATCCAACATCCACAAAGACATTAATACCATAGTCTAAACCTCCATGAGGCCACCTATCAGATCTCGCAAACTTATTTTTAAATAGAATCTCGTAGTCTGCCATTACGTGCCCAACCTTCTGACAACGGGAGCACCTAAAAGGAATATTTACGTAATTTAATAATTGAGTGTATGACCAATCACCAACCACCAATTTTATAGACTTGAAAATCCCTTATCAAGGGTCAAGATCAACCATAATTTGCACTACATAAAAAAGACTACTTGTCTTGTAAGTGTCATCAGAGGTTATAAACTTCCCCAAGGCCTCTCCAATGGCCTTCAACTCCTTATCAGATAAAAAATCTAAGGACAAGTTTTGTAGTTTAATCCATGTTGGAGCACTAGTAAAAAGCTCCTCCCGAGCATCAAACAATGGGTTCCATGGCTTAGCACTCAGCATGTCAATCCCAGTACCATTCACCCCCCAATATTTTCCAAGCATCATCTTTGGTGTGAAAGAGAAACTCAATCCATCCTTTGGACAAAAGATGAAAAATCAAGGCATAATCTAAAACAGGAACCCTATAACATCCCTCGTTACCATCAACCCAAAAAAAATTATCTGATATCACAAGGTAATGCACCCAGGCCCAAGCTAAGTCACGCTACACAAATTTCTTCTTTTGATACCAACTCTAGCTATGAAAGTAATTCATATAAACAACTGCACGCGCAACTAACTTTATGTTGCGCACGATGACTGTTTCTCATTCGCATGTGTGATGATTCAAGGCCTCGAGATGGAATCTTGTTGCCATTACTACTAAAACTTGACTAAAAACTAGCATTTATTAACTATCATGCCCTGCATATGCAATAATTGTGCAAAACTAACAATAATATGCACAACCATGCATAATTACATACGGTTATCAACAAACATAAATAACATAAACATACACACAATAAACAACATGTGAACACACGTAAAATAGCACTTATCTTTTATTATAATTCACCAAATGTGTGCATACCACGAACATTCCTCCTAGTTGTAGACTACGTTGTTCATACACTCTCAACAATAGGTCACCCCCGAGCTAGGGCTATGACTCCACTAGGTCAAAGGCTCCTAAGCCAACTAAGGTATAACCCACATCATAAAACAACACATGCTTAGGCACACACTCCAACAACGGTTCCCGAATCACCACCTCTCATTCCCCATAGCCTGTCCCACCCAAGGAAATGTACCCCCTTCTCTACTCAAGATTCCTTCGGGTTGTCCCACTTCCCTTCTAGGGCTTTAGCAACAAGCTGACCATAAATTCTCGTAGCTCTATAGCACTTCGGACACAAGGTTTCTCAAGGAGTTACAACACCCACTATCCCACACATGGGAAAAACTATTCCCAACAACTCTCCCACCCAGAGAGAATGCTCCACTAGCATGAAAACCTACTTCTTCAACCCAAACTACCAAGGATTTACTGGGTAACAATGAGCTCCAGCTTCTACTTAAACTCTTCAGCCAAGGTATGGATGATGGATGCAAGGATGAGTGAAATATTGGAAGAATGATGAATGATATTCAAATTACACTAAGTTCCCCACCTTATATTGGACGTTCCTATCTCAACACTTGTCACTCTAGGAAATGCCTTTGACTCCACTTGGTAATCTGTTCCTCTCCCTTAGGAACCTATGATAAAATTATAATATAAATCTTATGACTTAGGAATAATAATATTTTATTCCTTGGCTTAATCCCCCGTGACTTAGCCCCTTTCCCTCTTGTGAAGTCCTAGCCCCCCATACTTTTTCGTCTCACTTGGTCTACAACAATGATGTATTTTATTAGTAAAAACAAGTGTGATTACATATTACATTTGTTTAATCTTGTTGGCCTAAATCACATTGGCAATCTGGCCTTAAAATGTATA